>JAJHUT010000096.1:0-121646 GCA_020916435.1 Oxytropis ochrocephala
CGGTATGCTTCGTTCCGGTTACGTATTGCTTGACGACGACGACGACGACGACGACGACGATGATGATGATGATGATGATGTGTTGCTTCCTTTAGATTAACCAATCGAATGTCAATGGGGAGGCAAAATTGACTGACTGACTGACTGACTGAATGGTCGGCTGTGGGCGCAATCACATGCACTCGCCGAGTTAGATTTGTTTAACTGGACTCGGGCAGCCACTTGTTTGCTTTGTTCGGCCACAAAATCAACTGACTTCGGCTGTTGTTTCATTTGGGAGGGCTTTCTCGTCGTCGTCGCCGTCGTCTTTTAGTGGTTGCGTTCCTCAAATAGTCGCTAGGAGAAGCTCAATAAAATTGAATAACAGCAGCAACAACAACAACAAGTCGACCCTTCTGATTGGCGCCTAAAAAGACGTTGCGCCAGAGCGGCCTGTCCGACGATGAAGTGAGGCGTCTGGGCAATAAATTCACTTAAGAATTAAACAACAACATCGACGGCGGACGGTTCCATGGTTATTATGCCAGTAATATAATGGAAGCCACTTGTTTGTTGGCTCGCAAACGGCGCGACCTATGCAATGTTTTGCGTGGCTTCAATTAAGGCGCCAAAACTGTTGTTGTTCTGGTGGTGGTGGTAGACTTTGTTTGATTGGCAAGTGGCGACGGAGAGAAAATCTCCATGAAGGCTCATCTTCATTCTCGTTTGAGCCATTCCATTTGATCAAACAACAACAGGCGCACTCTAATAGACACAATCATTCACAAACATTGTACGTGCGTATGACTTGTTTTGATGATAAACAAAGCAAACAAATCAAACAATCTTCGACAACGACGACGACGACGAGCCAGCCAGGCAGATTTACCGTTAGAACAGATATTTCGGCCAGATGACGAAAAAAACATCGATATTTTTGTGTTGTTATTGCTGTTTTCACTTTGTTGAGTGACCTCAAACGGGGCCAGAGGAGTGAGGAGTTTTAATTAAAGCCAGTGGAATTGATTGACTGGGCGTTGGGTGCCCTGGGCGCCTCTCATGCGTCTTTGTTGTTGTTGTTGGTGGTGGTGGCGATGGTAGCCGGCGCCACTCAGACTTTAAGCCAACGAGCGTCATGTGCATCGCAACATCGGTCGTGTTCAACTAAACTCTAATTACTCATCATCAAACACATAAACACCGCAAACGCTTGACTTTGTCGTTGTCGTTGCTGTTCATTGTGCCATACTAACCGCCGATATATATTACTAATATTGGCCATAAATCGATCGCTCAATGCGTAAAACTTCAAGAGGTGCCATCTTTTGTCACCGTCGGCGGCGCCAACGAGACAATCATTAGTCGATCAGATCAGTTTCGGGCTGATGATATCCAATGGACGAGAGATGGCGCGAGCTGCTCGGAATGGCTCCGTCGCCAACCAGAGCATTGGCCAGGTGAATCGAATGCAGTCTCGAATGGGCCACAAAGGCGCCTACTGCAGTGCAGATGCACCCCAACCGGCTGAATAAATTGAGGGTTCACCTGACGCCAATAACAGCAAGTTCACTCTCTGTTGCGACGACGACGACGACGACGACTACGACTGCCGCTGAGGGGCCATACGAACGTAGTTTCGGACGACAAACACGAGGCTGATTACATTGTAGTTGTAGTTGTGGTTGTTGCTGGGGTGCCTGAGCTCGGCGGGCGACAATTGCGATTAGCCGGCTCGGAGGGGCGCCGAGGAGGCGACCGCAGTTGTTGTTTGCTCGTCTGGCTCGTCATCTCGCATGTTGCGCATCCAACAAACAACAACAACGACGACAACATGCCAGTTATGTAAGCCAAGGACGAAGAGATTCAACTGTGAGAGAGCTCTGCCAGTGGTAAACAATTAGCGGCGCGCCTCTGGGGGCCCGGCCGGCCGCGGGGCGTGCCGGGAGGTCTGCGGGCCGTGCAAAGAGTTGACGAAGGGCCAGCCGGTCCAATAGGCGCGGCGGAATTGGGTTCGGCGGCTACAGTGAATGGGCGCCCGATCGCGGAAGGGTTGCCATTGGTTACCACGGCGGCGGCGGGCCGAGTTCAGCAACTTTTGCACTGGCGGCGGCGCGTCGTCGTGAGACAGAAGTCCCGTTACAGAAGAGCCGCTTACGCAAAATTGGCCTGTGAAAGCCTCTAAAAGCGACGAGCGGCAATAAACAACAACAACAACAACAATATGCAACTGAATGAACTCTCAACAAACCTCATCATCTTTCAGCTTCCAGAGTTCACGAGCGTCTGTCTGGCTTTGTGTCCGTCCGTCCGTCCGTCTGGCTGCCTGGGCGAGCTCATGCACTGCCTGTTTACGTGCCTTCCAGCAAACGAGTTATGTAATCCGCAAGCGAGTCGCCGATCTGAAGCTGAAACGGCGTCGAGCAGGATGTGAAGGCCGCCGTCGCCGCCGCCATCGCCGTCGCCGCCGCCGCCGACAACAACAACAATTCCACTGAGGCGGAAAGAAGACAGGGCGGCGGCGCCTCTCGCCACTGATGTTTAGCCGGCCGGTTGGCTGGCCGATGCATCAGCAGGTCTGGCCGCCAGCAAAGTGCCGTTATTTTTGTCGCCGCAGCCGCCGCTAAGGCCGCCGCGGCTAACATAAGAGGCTTTGCTCTGTCTCGGCAGCGGCGGCGGCCAAATTGAAATCAGCCGCCTTGTCGAGCAGAGTCAAGTTTATGGCTTCAAGTGAGAAGTCGGGCGAGTAAGCAAACAAACTAAACACACAGACAGACAGACAGACAGATGGACGTACAGGCCAAGTGCATTGCCATCTTGAACATGGAACTCGTCGCGGGAGCCCTGCCGAAAGAGCTGAGACTGAATGTTTCTCTTGATAATTCTGGAGTTAATTAAGTGTAGCTCGCAAGAGATTCTCTATCTCCGTCTTCATCTCCTTCGCCTTCGCCTTCATCGGCGTCGGCGTCGTTTGCGGCACGAAAGTCTTTCCTCCTTCCGCTTCTCTCTGATATAGAAAAGAATTTGCGTCTCCTCTTGCGTCGTCGATGAGTCGGCCAGAATTCACATCGACGAGATTCAACTGGCCAAATCATCAACCAGTTGAATTCGCCTGCTGTATTGTGTAAATCCATTGGGAATGGCTCTCGCATCGCATCGCATCACCTCGCAATTGCATTTCAGCCGAGCGCCAGTGGAAGCCGCAAACGCAAGCAAACTGTTACGTAACTGGCGAGTTTACTTTGGCGCCAAATGCCTCCCCCCTGATCGGCGGCTCGCATGGGGAACCAAATTTTCGACTTGGATCCATCGCAGTTCTAACTGTCGCTTTACTGTTGCTGCTCAGGTAGCCGAAAGGTGGGCAGCTAACGGAATTGCGCCATAAAGCGCGCCCGAGAGAATTCGCATGGGCCTTGGTAAAAGTGGTTGAAGATAAGCAGCATTCTGCAAGGGACAGAGCTGCTATCGGCCGAGGGACGAGGGACGAGGATGAGGCGGACGAAGGGAAGGACGAGTTTAGCTATGACGGCCAGAGATTCTAAAACACTCAAACGAAATGTTGTTTAATGTTTTCCTCGTCGTTCAAGCCACCTCCGCCGCTGCTTCTTCAATGTTGTGATGTTGTAGTGGAGCCACTCACAGTTGTTATGTAATAGGCGGCGTCGACCATTCATCATCTTGGGAGAGGAACTGGCACTGGCGGCGGCGGTGGCGGCGGCGGCGGATAGGATAGGATGGAATTGAATTCATTCTAAAGGGAAGCCAACGCAACAGTTGGCTGTTCTCCCGTTCGGCCCGGCCGAGCTGATTTGGAATGGCGTCGAATCATGCAACTTATTCGATGCGCCAACGGAGATAATAATAACAACAACAACAACTAAACTTGGCTCGTAGATGCAACCTTAAACTCGAGTCAAGTTTAAAGTCTGCACAACACAGCCAACAACAACAACAACAATGGACTGACGGTCATTAAGTCTCACAAGTGCAGCATTGCAAACAGTTATTTCGGCTCTGGCGGCTAGCAACTCGTCTGCTGGGCCGCCGCCACCTGTTCGCCAGTCCAACAATTGGCTGTGGAGGCAACTCATTGCGAGTGTCTGTCGGGCGTAGTTGTTGCGTGCCCGAAGCTACCGGCGCCGCCGCCAACAGCGGCAGTAGCGAGAAGGGATGAGCTCCAACAGGTTTCCAACGGGCCACCTCTAACATCGGGCGAACTTGAAGCGGGAAATCCGCCAGACTTGGAGGCTTGCTGAGTTGGCCTCTGTGGCAAAGGCTGTCCACATCTCTGCAAGAGCCGAACTCCTCGCGAACGAACACAATCAGCAACAACGCGAACGGCCGCGAACGCATCTGACGGGCGGCCATCAATTTGCTTGGCTGCCGGCCGAGCCAAGCCGACGATGAATCAATGAATCAATGAATGGACGCCAGGAAAACAATGAGAGCCTCCCTGCATCGGCCTATGTCATCTGGTGTCGGTTGCGTTGGCGGCCTCAGTCTTAGTCCCGGCTTCTGACTTCAACTTCAACTGGTGGGAGGAAGTGAATTGATGTACATCAGCAGTAGATGCACCTCAAACAACTACGACGATAATCAAAAGAACGCAACCAACTGTTGCGCCTCCACACACAAACACAATGCAATTGGCGGCGGCCGGCCAGCACGCGAAAATTTTCACGCGGCAACAGACTTCGCTTCTTATTGGCGAGGGCGAAGGCGAAGGCGGCTCTCTCGTAACGGAACATTTGCATTCTGCTGGCCCATGAGAACAAAAACTGACCGAGAAGGTAGACTCAGACGCCACTTACCTGCGTTGGTATTGGCAGTGCTCGACTGGGCGGGCGGCCGGGCGCGCGCGCATACACAAAGCAACGGTCGATCGGCTGGCGGGCGGGCGCATCCGAAATAACCAGTGGAGGAGTCAGGGCGACGGCCAGGCAGCAGCTGAATTCTGGTTCATCTCAAATGACAACAGCAGCCGCAACAGCCATGGACATTGGACATGAGAGAGAGCCCACACTTTGGGCCGCCGACTCGGCTATATGTCGCGCCTGAGACGCGGCGCCGGCGCAAGACAATTGCACAAATGTTACGGCGGAGGGAACAAAACAGCAAACTGTTGCATGTCGAGTGTCGTCGTCGTCGTCGTCGTCGTCGTTGGCGGCGCATTCGAGGCAAGTTGGTTGCGTGTCGATTAGTTGTCGTTGGCGTAGCTATCGCCGTTACCGACGTCGTCGCTGAATAAGCGTGAGAATGTTTAAGTTGCGTCGGCGACAACAACAACAACAACAACGAGCACGACTCCAATGCCAATAGATTCTAAACGATGACAGGCAAAGCAGAATGGCTGCTCGTTGGCGTCGATCGAATTCAGGTAAGTCGCCATTCATCTGTTTGGCCATTGATTTGTGTGCAGATTATTTGCCGTGCGGCCAACAAAGCGGCAACGGCAACAACAACAACAACACAGGAAGTGAGTGGAGGAGGACGACACGCCAGTTGCATCAGTTTCGAGCAGCGCCTCTGCCGGCGATGATGTCCTCCTATTCCTCGTCGTTGTTGATGAGTCACCAGCAACGGCAACTGCAACGGCAACGACGACGACGACTGGGAAACCTGACGCGGAATTTACCTGGCCGATGTTGTGCGTGCGTTGCCGGCGAAAAATACTTAATAATAAAACCAAACTGGCGGATGAAGAAGCTGCTGCGGCTGCAGCGACGGCGACATTCGGCCAATCCAAATGAATTCGAGCTCACGAAACGGGGCGCCTGCATAATTAAATAAATAGATGAGCCAAGCGCCAGCAATGGCAACTTCGACGATGACCACTACGACGGTGATGATGATGGCAACGCTGACGACGTCAAAGAGCGAAAAACTTGAAATTGAAATTCAAAAGCTGCCCGAATGAATTACGTAACCATCGGACGAGTGTCTGTGCTCGTCCGTCTGTCCGTCCGTCCGTCTGGTGGTTGTTGCAGCTCGAGCGGGCAGTGCTTGGCATGGGAGGACTTGGCGCAAACTTGTTGATAAATAATGTCTCCACTGCGCGACGTGGATTCCATGCATGTGTCCGCTGGTGCCAAAGCCGCCGCCGCCGCCGCCGTTAAAACATGGCGGCGACACTTTTCGGATGTGTGTCCACAGTGCACTCCAGCCGGCCAGTTGGGATGAAAAGTAAAACAAGTTCTCGTTCGTCCATTCGTCCGAGTGTCTGTTATCTCATTGTGGCGTGAGCCACAAGTGTCTTGTCTGTCCGAAGAGTAAAGTCTTCAATTCAAACGGAAACTCTGTACTCTATTTGAATTAGGAAGTAAATTCCGCCTGACCTTGACATAATCTGGCCGCCAAGAGACAGACACAGAGAGAGAGAGAGAGAGAGAGAGAGAGAGAGAGAGAGAGAGAGAGAGAGAGAGAGAGAGAGAGAGAGAGAGAGAGAGAGACTGACGGAAGGAAGTGACTGACTAACTGGATTGTAAATGATGAATATACATATGAACACAAAATGAAATTGAAACTTACCTGAGGCGCGTGTATGAAGAGATCCTGCGGCACCAAGCCATTGCCGAACAATAATTGATTGCTCTCCAGGTCGTAGTAGCGCGAGATGCGCAAACAGCACAACTCGAAGCTGCCTGCCTCAGGAGGATTATCTGATCGTCCTGTTCCATCAACATGAAACTGGGAACCATCTTGGCAAACTCTGATGGATCTGCTGGATGACATTGGTCAACCTGTTGGCGCACTCCAACCACAGTTCCTCGTAGCTCAACGAGCGCAGATACTCCACCCTCTTTGTTGTTGTTGTTGCTGTTGGTGGTGCTGCTGCTTGTTTCATTGTTATTATCACCGACTGCAGCCACCACCGACCTGTTGGCCGCCTCTCTTCTGGCCAGCAATCAGCTCGGCTATTCGTTCGCTCGACACCAGACAGGTGCCCATATGGGCCTCGGCCAGTGTCAGGGCCAGTATTTGGCAGGCGTCGCCCCTGTTGATGCCCAGTCGCGTGCGGTGGTCGTGGTCGATGCGGATTGATGAACTGGAGCTCGTCGTCGGCTCTCCGACTGGTCCACCACCACCTGATGATGATGATGATGATGATTCATGTGTGTTGGTGGCTGTTGGATTGTTGCTGCTGGCAGTGGCAGCTAGAGCTGTTGCAGTTGATGAAGACGAGTGAGTGGAGGATGAAGACGAAGAGTTATGAGAGTTGCTCAGGTCGCTTGAGATGAGTCCACTGGAATCGCGTCCATTATTATGGTTGTTGTTCGTATCGATCAGCTGACTTGTGTCCACCAAAGACTGCAGTTGGTGCGCCTGAATGGTGAGTTGATGCTCGTCGCTGTTGTGCACTTTGCTGCTGGCCTTGAATGGGGTTGTAGTTATTCATGGCCGCCTGTTGCTGTTGCTGTTGCTGCTGCTGTTGGGTCTGATACAGATGTGGCTGATAGGCGGCCCCAGGTGTCGAGTTCGGGTTGTTGCCGTTGACATTGGCCGTCGCTGCCGCCGCCGCCACGGCCGCCGTCACCACCAAACACTGGTTGTTGGGCGAACACGACGACGAAGGGGCGGGCGTTATGGTGGTGGTGGGCGTGGGCGTGGGCGTGGAGCTGCCGCCCGTCGTGGTGGACATGAGCGAGGAATTGTTGGTGTCAGGTAGGCTGTCGAGGCTGGCGCGTTGCTGGTGCAAGCTCATCTGTTGGAGTCCCATTAGATGTTGTTGTTGCTGGTGCTGCATTAACTGGCCGCCGTTGTTGTTGTTGTATTGCTGCTGGTGTTGAATTGATGCTATCTGGTGCTGGTGGTGGTGGTGGTTGTGATGGTTGTTGTTAGTCATGTTGGCGGCGTGCAGAAGCATCTGCTGGTGCTGGTTATGCTCCTGCTTGATCAACTGGTGGCTGCCAGCGTCGCTGCCGCCGCCGCCGCCGCTCGGCAAGGCCGTCAGACTGCTGGTGGTAGTGGTGCTGATGGTGGTGGGCGTCGGCGTTGGTGTGTCGAACTGGTGGTGGTTGTCAGCAGGCAGTTGCTGGTGTCAGTTGGCGATAGCATGAGATTATTGTTGTTGTTTAATTGCAAATGTTGTTGGTGTTGATTAATCAGCTGTTGATTGAATTGATGCTGCTGCTGCTGCTGCTGGTTGTTGTGGTTTAGATGCTGCATGCTGTGTATTATATTGATTATGTCGCTGCTGTTGTTGTAATTGATACTGATATTGCTGTTGTTGCTGTTGCTGTTGCTGTTGGTTCATTGAAGTGGAGGTTGTAGTTGCTAAATTTGGAAATATTATTATTGCCTAGTATTGCTGACGAGCCGTTACTGGTGTTGCTGCTCGTTGTCGAGGTGGTGCTGCCTGCCGTCGAGGCTGGAGGCCGAGGTGGTGGTGGTGGTGGTGGAGGTGGAGGTGGAGCCCAGATCGAAGGTGGTCGAGTCGACGGCGAACTCAGTGGGAGAGCCCACGAGATCGAACGTAATCGAGGAGGAGGAGGAGGCGCTCGAGGCCGGCCCAGAGCCGTTCGAGTTGGCAGTTGAGGTGACGGAAGTGGCAAAAGATGTTTCCATTTGTAGTTTGTGTAATCAGCTTTTGTTGTTGTTGCTGATTTTGGTTGCTGTTATTCGTCTGGTGGTTGTTCTGGTTCACTACGACAATCAGGTGTCCATTATCCAAGCATTGTCTGGTGCAGGTGGTTGTTGTTGTTGTTGATGTTGTTGTTTGTTGTTGTGGTTGTGATGGTTGGCGATGTTTGTGTTTGGATTTGGTGTTGGTGGTGTTGTTGTTGTTGACTGAGTGTCGGCAAGTTTTGGTTTTGGTGTTGTTGTTGGTTGTGGTGTTGGAGGTGATGCTGAGGATGAGGTTGGAATTGTCATCGGTTGTTGTTGTTGTTGTTGTTGTGGTTGGCCCAACATTTGCTGCTGGCCAGGCCGCATTGGTATTTGAGTGGTGGTGGTCAGCTGTTGTTGTTGGTGGTGCTGTTGTAGTTGATGTCCATTGTTGTTGTTGTTCATCAGCTGATGCTGTTGATGTTGCTGGAGGTGTTGATGTTGTTGTTGGTGGTGCTGGACGTGTAGATCGACGTTCATATGACTTGAGGGTGTTGTCTGTCCATTAATTGGCGACTTATTGGCAATGTTCATGATATTCTGGTTGTTGTTTTGGGTTCTGATTGATGTTGTTGTTGTTGTTGTTGTTACTGTTCATTCGGTGGAATCTCACCTCGTCCTCGACCTTCTCGCGCTGCTTCTTGGACATTCGGCCAAACTTGACCGCATCTCTTGACATGCCCAATGCCACGCACTTCTTCAGCCGACAATACTGGCATCTGTTCCTATTCACCCGATCCACGATGCACTCCTTCGATCTGGCACACTGGTAATTCACGATGGACGACTGACTGCGCCGGAAGAAACCCCTTACAGCCCTCGCAGGTGATGACCCCATAGTGGACACCTGACGACTTGTCTCCACAAACCTTGCAGGGGATAATCTCGATTTGGGCTGAGACCATAATGTTGTTATTATTATTGAGTGAGTTGATTAGGTTACATGTTAGTTATTGTTCTCTGTAGATGCTTTAAATTTTAAAAAACTATCTTCCCACTTGACACACAGCAACGAATGATGACGATAATTAATTGTTCGATTGATTGGGCCGGACTGAGGCCACCCTACAAACAAGACTACTATCAAATGGAGCAAAGCGAACGCCGGATGAGGAAGTAAACATTGTGCATATATATTTAGTTTTATATGTCTAAACATCGGCGTTGTACGGGCGAGCAGCCTGTCAGCCAGTCAGCAAGCCAGCGCAGCGCCACGGCCAGTCAAGCTGAGGCCTGCCGCCGCCGCCGCCTCCGACGTTGTTATTTGTTGTCGTTGCTGGCATCTATCTTGTAGTCTCGGCGGCTCGAGCTTACCAACAGTGTCTCGTTGACTGAACGAAGCCCTGCGCGCGCGCGCCCCGTGCGAACGCAATTCAATGTAATAAGTTAACGGACTTCCTCCACGGGCATACACGACCACCACCACGACGAGGAATTCCTCACGTTCGAGAGGCAAGCAGACATGCAGACATGCAAACAGCCAGACAGGCGGCAGGAAAAAGTCAGCCAAAGTTCGCCTAGCAACCCTCGTTAGTTCATCATCATCATCATAGTCATCGTCGTCGTCGTCCTCCTCATCCTCATGGCAATCGACAGGGTTCGAGCCACACACAGATACAGCAAGCTGATCGTACACTGTGAACGATCTGCTACCACTGCTGGATGGGCTTGCCAAACATTGGTAGGACAACAATGCCGCCGAACTGAGTGCCTTTGTGGGCTGTGGCTGTCGTCGTGGTCGTCGTCGAAAAGGCTGCATACATGTGCGTGTGTTCGTGCGTCAAGTCGCTCGCCCGATGGCGTGTGTGCGTTTGTCTGTGCGTCTGTCAGCTGGCGCGCGCCAGAGAAGAGCCAAAACACACAGCACAGCACAGCCGCCGTTGCTGCTGCTGCCGCAGTCGACTGGCAAGCTAAGGTTCGAGTCGACGCCGGCGACCGGCCATAGCCATTGGGATAGAGCCTTAACTCCACTTCACTCTATGCTCGGCTTGAACTGTCGACTCAACTGCATCCGCCAGACTGCGGCCTGGCCGGCAGTTTTTGTTGCCGCCGCCGCCGCCGCCGCCACCGCCACCGCCGCCGCCACCACCGCCGACGACGACGACGACGACGACGACGACGACGACGACAACGACAACGACAACGCTGTGTTGTTTGGTCGTCCATGTTCTCGCGCAAGCCTCGGCGCGCATCCTCTCGACTCCGGCCGAACAATCCAATGGATTCTTCCGGGTTCTTGTTGTTCTCGTCGGAGTTAGTGCAATTTGGCGCCACATTGTCAAGGCGGCGCCACTGGAGCGCTGCCGCCGCCACACCAACAACATTACGTAACGCAACACAACATAACGGAATCGAGCGGCGCCGTTTTTTCGTGGCAACACTCGGCTCGGCTCGGTTGGGCTGGGCTGGCCAGGCGAGCCGAGCCTCGTCTCGCCGAGCCAACACACAAAAAGGGAGTTAGCGGACGAATCAACAGCCTTCGTTGGCCGTTGTTTTCTCCTCCTGCCCGCCAACCAGCCAGTCAACCGGCCGGAGCCAGCTTAAGGGTTATTGCCCACATCTTACACAATCCTCGGTCGTACACTCAATTCAGCCGGTGACCAGTACGAGCCACTGACCGGCATTTCCATTGATTGGCGACTCGTGGCAGCGTTCATGATATTCTGGTTGTTGTTGTTTGGGCTCTAATTGATGTTGCTCGTATTGTTGTTGTTGTTACTGTTCATCCGATAGAATCTCACCTCTTCCTCGACCTTCTCGCGCTGCCTCTTGGACATTCGGCCAAATTTAACCGCATCCCTTGACAGAATGGCCCGCGCCACGCACTTCTTCAGCCGACAATATTGGCATCTATTCATATTCACTCCTTCCACAATGCACCCCATCGATTTCATCATTACTAAACGCAGACGCCCATCTCTTATCAACTTGAAACTTACCTTTGATTGAACCGGTGGACACCTCAATTTTGGTGTACTGCATTTTCGACCCACGACGACATGATTATTGTCGTTGTTGGTGTTGGCTCTTCTTGTCGTCTTGTAGTCTGTTTGTAACTCTGCAGTTGATTGTATCTTGAAGCCAGAGGATTGTAGATTCTCTATTAGTTGTTCATATGACTCGAGGGTGTTGTCTGTCCATTGACATTGGCGACTTATTGGCAATGTTCATGATATTCTGGTTGTCGTTGTTGTTGTTTGGGTTCTGATTGACGTTGGTGACGTTGTTTCTCGATGATGATCATTTGAAGCTCTTGAATGTTGTTGTCCAGTTTATACTCGGAAGGCAACGACAGCAGCAACAAACGATGTTGACGGACAACGACGACGACGACGACTGACACCACTACCACCACTGGCAACTTTGAGTACAGTTATTCGGAATGTTGTCGACGACGACGGCGACGACGATGATTATGGTGATGGTGATGATGTTCTTGTTGTTTGCGCAGCTCCAGTGCGCAACAGCACCGCTACGTTGCGTTACATTAACCGCGCACACGAACCCGCACAGTTGGCCAGCTTGGCTCCATTAGGTCTGCATTGCGTGGCGGCGCGCCCGCGACCGACTCCACTCGCCTGCCTTCCGCACAAGTGCTGGACATGGGGATGCGGTTGCGGACAACAAAGACACGCCTATCAGAGTCTCACCCGAGCCCGCCAACTGAACCTACCTGATCTTGTGCTTCGTGGCAGCTATATCGCACACAGAATGGCTTCGGAAACCCGCCACGCCCAGCTATCTGCAACACGATGTGTACCCCACCGCGTGACCGCTCCGCGCGCCGGCGAAGTGCAACTGTCGCGCGCTCTATTGTCGAGAAAGCCAATACCCATTGAAGTGCGCCATGTTTGTTTACTTTATTTACAGCTGTAAAAATCAGATGTCAACCATGTAATCTTGTGGAGCCAATCATCTAATCTAATTATTAGAAAGACATCAAGTTTATAGACAACACTATCAGTAGCGATAAAGCAAAAAACTCTACCTAACGAACGATGGCTGACAAGAAGGAATTATTGGCAATTTCGAGACTGTTGAACCAGACAGGTGCTGGCCAAAGTGATGAACATAAAAGCGAGTTGGATCTCTTGAGGTCCATCGTGGCTCATCTCGACAATAGTAACACAATAATCGATGATAACAATTTGAACACGAACAATGTGCCAGACTCACTGGCTTTTCCCGAGGCTGTCAGAAACAAAAGGAATCTACTTGAGTCATCAGATGTTTGGGATAGATTGGAAAAATTCAACAACCTACTTAGATCAGACTACACATGTAGGAGGCAAATGTTACTCAAGAGATTAGATTGCACTGTGGAATCTTTCAAATGGAAGGGCTCTAAGAAGCAGCAAGACGAGAGGCCGCTCCATGCCAAGGCACAAACTCTCAATGATCAAATCCATGAGAAATATGACAATGGCAGATTGAATCTAAAAGAGGAGCCTCAAGTGGCCATGTCCGACTTATTGGCCATCCGTGACACAGAATGTGATAAACTCTTGAATGGTGTTGTCAGCACTAACACTGTAGACTGCCAAATAGCCTATGGTAAGCAGAAACAAGGCGACCTAATAGGTCTGAAGCAGGTTATCATTCCACATGTCCCTGATAGAGGTGGTAGAACTGATGAAGTCAGGCCTCCACCAAGGGAAACATTCGGACACCAGAGAGGTGGAGGTTTCAGACAAAACCGAGGCCACAAAAACGCCAGCCGCCCAAAACGATAATACAGGTGCTCATGAAAAATCTATGAGAATACTGAGGTAACAAATAAATATCAAATCAATGTTTGTTATAGATTCTAGCTGATTTTGATTGATGTACCAACACTTTTAGATATCCATCTGGCATGATTTCCTCTTGTTCCAATCCGGCCGACAGTAACCCGACATCCGAGCGAACTAGCTCTGGTGGAGCGCTCTGGCAACAGTGCTGGCAGTACCGCTGGAGGCAGCTGTCAAGCCCAGAATCAGCTACTGAAACAACTACTGGCCACCTATTCATCAGCTGATAGTCCAACTCAGGACTCGAACTCAGCTCCAGAGACGACCAACAAGCCGCCCATCACACCGGCGATCATCCATCCTGTGGCCCCTAAGCATGTTGCCGCTTCCAAACCAACGATATCATTCCAGGTAGAGCCCACAGCAAACGAAACTGTAACCACGGCCCGGCGGCTGCGACGACGACGACGAGTGTCAACCCGATGCTAGTAGCATCATGCTACCTAATCAAGTAATGCCGCCGGACCAGCTGCAACAACCACCACCACTACTACAACAACAGAATACTAGGCCCGCCTGGGTGATTGCGCCCAGCTTTCAATCACAACAGCCACTTAGGCCACCCATAACCAATAGATCTGCGCCAAACTTGGAGATCAAGCCTACAATATTTAATTCGAGTTTTTGATCAATTAATTTGATTTTGAAAGAATTCGAATTTGGCGCGTTGAAGTCGCAAGCGCATGGGCGAACCACCAACTCGTGCAAGAAATTTTAGGTAAACACACGATAGACGCGGCCATTTGGTTGTCTGGAATCGCGAGACAAGACATTTACAACTTAACTTCTGTCATCATATTAGCTTATTTAGTATTCCAAACTGACATCATGATTATTCCCATCAGATGTTTTACATGCAGCAAAAGTAATTGGCAATAAATGGGATCCATACCTCGGTTTGCTACAGGCCGAATACACTGAGGAGATGCATTGGATGCCCTCGGACTAAAGAGATACTGTTGCAGAAGAATGTTACTCGGCCATGTTGACCTTATCGAAAAATTATTAAACTACCCATCACTAGAAGGATGAATGTTCAATAAGTCAAACCACTGATAACCATTGTGTCATGAAGTGTTGATTCTTATTTTATTTCCGATTTAGAACAATTGTTTTACTAATCTGGTATATCTCCTCGCAGCCGCTCACTGCACTGTCGATGATTTTCTCTATGCAATCAAGTGGGATGCGACCCGAGGATTCCATAGACAAGATTTGTTTCGATTTGGGCAACATGGACAGGGTGAGGAGTGGTAGATTCGAGGCCGACTCTTCGAAGTGGCTCACATCGGTCAGTGTCTTCTCGTCAACTAGTGTGGCTGAGCAAGACACAACAAAATCTTTGATAGGGATGCCGGCGTGAATGAGGGCAAGCGTGGCGGCATTGATACAGGCACTCATGTTTCCTCCGTCTGATTGCAATACTTCGAGGAAGATATCAATTTGGGAGTTGGGGAACAGGTTGGTGAGGATGACGTTGTCAAATATCTCTCTGATGTTGTTAGTAAGCTCCTAGACTTCTGATATCGGCCTTGGGCTTCTCTTTCGCTCAATGGTGCTGAACGTGGCCTGGCTATACTGGCAGTTTATGTAAGCTCGACTATGTAGAGAGGCTCCTCGCATTTTGGCACCATGCCTATTGACCTCATGAGGTCCAAATACGGCTGCCAGGACGTTGGTCTGGCCCATTTCCAGATAGGCCGAGCCATCGGCTTGTTCGAAGACACCCAGTTTACAAGTTATCTTTCTGAGCTCATTTGGTCTTCTTCCATCAACACGGAATCCAGTTTGCGATAATAAATCGGTATGTGCCATGGTTGTCTATTGGCGTTAGTCTATCAGTAATATCGATTGATATAGTATACAATTGAATAGGTTAGGCTGAGATCAGCCTCTAAGAGGATATTTATGCTAGAGATGTGATGCCGATATTTGGCGGGGGATCTTGGCACGCTTGATGGGTGTGATGGAGATGGCGAGAGGGTGTTACATAGAGGGGGCAATCGATATGATGATATGTTCAAATTGGAATCAACCAGATCTCGTGGTGGTGGTGGTTCGACGGTGGCGGTGGTATTATTTTGTGACGTTTTGGGCCGGTTACAGGTCGGGCTTTTAAAATCGAATTATCATGTATTAGTAACGCCGTGGTGGGTAAAACGCTGTTGTTGGTGTGCACTAATAAATGCAAATGAATGGACACGCATGTGTTGAGCCCGAACGCACATGAGAGGAGGAGGCGGCGGAGCTGACGCCGCAGAGATGGAACTTTGGTGTTGCAGTCTTCCTGGTGTATTTGCACGGCACAGGACGAGCCTGTTGGCCGATAAGATGGGCGATCTTGTTATGCTGTGCTGTGCTGTGCTCTGTGCGGCGGATGGGAGGCGAGCGAGGCGAACAGCGGCAGGAGTCGGGCAAGGCGATGGCAGGCGGGCGGGCGGACTGATGTTGGCTGGCCAACACAGTGCGAACGAGCCAAACACCAACACACAGAGGCCGCGGCGACGACAGCGGCGGTGGCGGCGGCGGCATAAGCATTGGCGCATTCTCACTGAGAATTTCTCAGTACGCTGTATACTAAACTCAAATTCGCTAACTAAATTCGGAATAATTCGAAGTTGATAATAATAATAATAATAATAATAATAATAATAATAATAATAATAATAATGATACAAGTTAATATTCTAATCAATTCATCCATATTATTATATTGCCCACATCACCATAAATATCTTTCTATTATCATGATTTAA
This sequence comes from Oxytropis ochrocephala, assembly GCA_020916435.1. Classification (NCBI taxonomy): domain Eukaryota; kingdom Viridiplantae; phylum Streptophyta; class Magnoliopsida; order Fabales; family Fabaceae; genus Oxytropis; species Oxytropis ochrocephala. The sequence goes on from JAJHUT010000096.1 coordinate 16,127, forward strand.
GCACTGGACCAATCATCTTTATTATATTACTAATATTAATTTAACTTTTAATCAAATTGCAATGTGGTGCAAATACAAATCAAGTAAGCCAAGATTTATCCATGAAACTATTAGATTAAATCGGAACTAGAAGAGGAACATATATAATCATCATCATCATCATCATCAAAATTACAACATTACAACATCAATAATAGACAAACAAGTTTTATATAGTTATATATAATAGATTAAATTTTCAAGCTATCAAATTAGAAAAGTATAGAGAGTAGAATACACAACGAGAGAGTCATAGTTATCGCAACATATAATGACCACGACAACGCAAAGATTGAAACAAACACAATCTTCCTCCATCATTAGTTCATCCGAGTATCGTCCAACAGTAGTATTATGTTCCATCAAAGATGATCATCTATTATCACAGGATATATGCACTTTATGTGGCAGTGTTGGAAAGGGTGACGAGGGAAATCTGATTTCTTGTTCACAATGTGGACAATGTTATCATCCCTATTGTGTCAATATCAAAAGTCTCAAAGTTGTCATCTCCAAAGGTTGGCGATGTTTAGAATGCACTGTTTGTGAAACATGCGGCCAGCCTGGAGATGAGGGGAAAACTGTTACTTTGTGATGAATGTGAGCTTAGCTGTCACACTTATTGCTTGGACCTCCACTTGAAGAAGTGCCCAAGATGCATGGAAATGTCATTGGTGTGTTGTTTGTCAGAAATGTGGATCACATTCGTCTGGCGTCAATTCAGATTGGCAAAAGAATTACACCGAATGTGGCCCATGTGCCAGCCAAAGCACTTGCCCAAAAATGCAAACTTGATTATGGTCCTGATGAATTGATCATACAATGTAAAGAGTGCTCAAGATGGCTTCATACATCATGTGATTCTATTAGGGATGAGGATGAATGTGAATTAGCTATTGAACTTGGATACACCTGCCTATTATGCCGTCCTAAAGATGACATACCTTTATATATAGTTCATAGGAGATCAAACCAAACTAATCGATGCACAAATGAGACCCAAGAAGACTCTCACAACCATGACACAAAAATGCCTATTGAACTACCCAAGCAATAGTAAATTCAACCCATCATCAGTAATAAGTCCGCACCTAAATCAGACGAAACAGTTGCAAGATTTCTCTCGGCCCCAATCAGCTCCATTGTCATCATCAAGCGAGCTTAATAATCCATACTCAATCAAAAGACCTGCCTCTTCATTACATTTTACTTCAAGTCTTAATGGTATATCGAAGAATGACGATATTAGCAATAATGATGGATCATCAAATACAGACGAAAATATTAAGCCACAAGCTAAAGCATCAGATGATTTATTTCAATCATTACACATGGTTGATGGTGTTTATCTGTCAGATATTGGCTTTTGTTATATTAAATCACAAAAACTTGAGCCAGCTAAACGACAGAGGGCGAAACGTAAGAAACTAGATGATTGCAACCTCCAAGAAGATGGAGCTAATAAGGATGATGACGAAGATAACAAATTGAATGCCGATGACAAGACAGATGAAGATGGCAAGAAAACGCGTTAGAAAGTTGAGCAAATTAGGTATTGGTGGATTTTCAGTGAGACAGAGAGGTGTCAGAATCAAAGACGACGACTGCAATGTTAGTTTGAGCAATGAGCAATTTGAAACCACAACTACTAGTACACAGGGGAATCAGAGTCACCAAGTTACAGGTCAGCAAGAACAGGCCAATGATTCGGTTTCCGACCAATAACAAGCCCAAGAGAGTTCGTAAGAGGCCAAAGAAGAAATCCAATTTGATTGATCAATACCCATCTTATCTACAGGAGGCTTTCTTTGGGAGGCCTCTATTGGATTTAAAACCAGTAGATGAAAATAATTCCGAAACACTAAATGATTGCACTAATATAGATCTCCAAATTGAGGGCAATGATCTCTCTAGATTATCAACAGATTTTGATACCACCTGTCGTCCATCGACATCCAACAACAAGTTGGGTTCACATACAAGAAGTAAACTCAACGATATTAAGAATGAACTGATGGAAGATTCTGTCGACGGTTCTGACCGTACAATTGGTAACCAAAGATGGTGATCTCATGGACGTTTTAATAGGAGATGCTGCACGTACGGGCGAGGAATCGTCCGATAAGAAGGACAACTTTGATCCAGATTTGTTAAGCACCGATTTCAATTTAGACATGGTGGACCCACTTGACAGTAAAGATGTAGAGGATCTCCTCAATGGGCTAGGTTCACAGAATCAACCTATGCAAGTGATAAACGAGCCTATAATTCCGTCACAATCGAGAAGTCCCGTAGTCAGGCCAGCAACAGAGCCTGGTGGTGGTGGTCACTACGAACATTCACCTCAGCATTCGATGATGCCAGTCCAAACCACAAGCCCGCGGGTACAATTTCCCCCACCTCCACAGCATTCAATGGTGCAGGTCGTCGCCAAGCCGCGACCTCCCATGATGGACCCGAACCGTGGCCAAGCCGGACCTGACCCTTACTTGATCCCACCGAGCACACTTTGAGACCCACGCCAGTTCCCATGCCACAAAGATCGCCATTTTCGCCCCATTCGCCTTATCCGCCACACCACAACGCTCTCGCCTCAACACCACCAGTAACACCAAGAACTCCCGGCGATAATCAGCAGTCTGGTGGCATGTATGGTGCACCTGCTGGCCATCAGCAAGTCCAGACGATGCCACCGATGGTGGTGCCCCAACAAGCGCCTCTATTACCGCCACCACCCCAACAACAGACACAGTATATGGACAACTCACAACAACAAATGAGAATGTCACAGCCAAATCAATATCAGCCTCCTCCTCCTCCTCCAATGCAACATCAGGCTCAGTACTCTCCGGTAGCGACGGCGGCCGGCGCCCAACAGCCGCCTCAAAAAGAGGCACAAAAACCATTCAAGACTTTGAGATGGATGAGGCTCTTGGGCCGAGAGCAACCAAATCAGCTGTTCTCTATGCCAATTTAGAGGTACCAACCCTCAAAGAAAGGCACGAGTCGGCGGATGAGCGATATAAACAAGTCCAAAAGCTATGGCGTCAGTTGCCTGCTGAGAAGAGGAAGCCCTACGTAGAGAAGGCTCGCGAGAATAGATCTGCCCTGAAGGTGACGAGGCAAGCCAGGTGAGACAACACCAATGCAAAAGAAAGACGAAACGACCACCACCAAATGCCAAATCCACATCATCAACTCAAGGGTACACTGCCGCATGATAACATGCACATGTCTTCGCCACACATGCACGGGCCGGAGGCCCGGCGGCACCTGTTATGCCACAACCTCAGGACACCAGGTGGAAGCAACCAATGCCAATGGAGGGTCCTCCAAATCGATTCATGCACTCGCCACAGCCCCACATGCAACCTTCACATATGAATATGGAATCAGGCAGCTCGTGTAATCCTCCACCACAATCTATGAGCCCTTCAGTGAGAACAATCAACGATCCTGGAGCTCATTTTGAGCAATCACCACAGCATATGATGGCACCACACTCACCCAGCCCCACTTGGGGCAATTCGCCCGCCCACCACCGATGATTCAGGTCTCGCGAGTGAGACCTCCACCGCCACCAATGGACTCTGGCCGCATGCAAAGCTCCGATCCATATGCAGTGCCTCCAAGCACACCTAGACCATCGCCCATGCCACAGAGGTCACCATTTTCGCCCCAATCGCCTTTTCCTGCGCACCCCAATGTTGCTGCCTCATCAACACCACCGATTACACCTAGGACCCCGAATGAGCATCAAGCCATGTATCAACCGAATCAACACATGCCTATCGCGGCAAGTCAACCACAACACGTCGTTGGCGCTCCTCCCCGCCGCCCATTCATCATCAACAACAACAACAACAGCAACAACAACACACAACTTTCGTCGAACCCCACCAAACGCACATGCAACAACCAAATCAATATCAACAAGTTAGACAGCCCCAATACCCGAATCAACAGCGCATGGGAGCTCATGCAACCCTATCCCAATCAGATGGCTGGTCCACCACCCATCAGGGGTGCCTCTATGAATCAACAGCGGCCACCTCCTCAGATGCAAAATCAACAACAGCCTGTCTACCAACAGACTCAATACAGGCCAAGCCCACCGATCAGATACACAAATCAACATCAAGAATCTCATCAGCATTCGGGCTCTCCAATGCACCAGAACATGGCCCCACAACAACAACAACAACAACAACAACAACAGCCAGCAATGCATCAGCAACAAAGAATGCAGGCTGGACCAATGATGGCTCGCCAACCACCGACTCAAATGCCCACCATCCAGCCTCCCCGCATGCCCATGCAGCCTCGATTACAACAACAACAGCAATCGATGACCCAACAGCATTCAAATACTCTCCAACAACCAATGCATCCACAGCATATGCACCACCACCACCAGCAGCAGCAGCACCCACCACCAGCAACAACACCAACAACAACCACATCCCCAGCTTCAACCCTAACAAACTCAACATCACAATCATCAGCCTCAACTACACCAGCAACAAACAACTGTGCAGTCGCAAACGCACCCTAGCTCGCATTATACTAATGTGCAGGTAAATCCACGCATGGACACCGATGATCCGGTGCCTTTACTGGAAGACGAAGACCTGAAGGATCTCGGAGCCGATTTCAACATTCTAGAATTTGCTGATCCAGAGCCAGACAAGGGCGCCTCAACGAGCTCCGGCAAGAATAACATCGATCTCGATCCCGAATTTGAGGACTTCTTCGATGACAAAGATACTCTAGACGAGAAGCGTCCGGCAGATCATGTGATTGGGGTTTGCCTGGCCAACAGACTCAATCTCATCACCAGCAGCAACAACAGCAGCAGCAGCAGCAACAACAACATCATCATCAGCAGCATCAAGCCGGACCACCGCATCAAGCCCAGCAAATGATGTATCAACAAGCTCACCCTCAGCAAGTTGGTCAGAGTCAAGGCTTTATTGACAACCAGCAATCAAACCATGTGAATGCACAGCAACAACAACCACCACCACCACACCCAATCGCACAACAGAATCAGTACTCGCCTCAGAGACAGCCTCATTTTGTTAATCAACAAAGAGTTATGACCCCAACCAATCAACCCCAATATGCGCCCAATCAAGGCCAACTTGTTAGAGCACAACAGATGCCTGTTAATCAAATAAGAACGCAACAACCTCATCAACAGCAGCAACAACAACCACAGCAGGTGCAACCTAACCCACAACAGCAACAACAGCAACAGATGACCTATGGCCAACAACGACCACCCCACAACCAGCCCGCTATCAGAGTCCTTTTGAGCCATGATATGCATCACCAGCAACATCAACATGCGCCCCAGCAAATGCAGCGCCAACAGGCGCAGCAACCACATCCTGTTCCAGCCCAGGCTATGATGCATCAGCCACAGCAAATCAACTCGCCACAGCTCCAGCGAGGCCCTCAGCAGCCACAGATGCAACCCCAGCATCAATACCAACAACAACAACAACAGCCAACCTATGTCGACAACCAGCAACAGGGGCCAGGTATTCACATGCAACAGCCGCAAGCCCAGCAGCCGATGGCGCCGCAGCAGCACCAGCACCAACATCATCATCATCAAGCGCAACAACAACAGTATAATCAACCCCAACAACAAAATATGCTCTATGCTGGTCATCAACAGCAACACAATCAGCCGATGAATCATCCTAGGCAACAATACCAGCAGCCCTCAGATGCAGGTCCCGCAACACCAGCAACAACAACAACAACAACAACAACCACCACCACCACCACCACCACAAGCCTACAATTATCAGCATCAGCCACCGCAACACCACCAACAGCCGCCAATGCAGCAGCAGCAAACAACAACATCCAGGTAACTACCAATCCCAGCAACATCATCAGCAGCATCAGCAAATGATGAAATCGTCAAATGAGTTTATGCTACCTGATAAGAATCCAATCATTGGTGAGCCAATTACTTCGTTAGAATTCACTATGTACGAACAAGGCTCGGGCAGCGAACGAGGCGGTCAACCTTCCCATGCAGGCCAACGAGCCGCATTGTTTACCAAATTCCGGTCACGATGTTGCAGTGGCCTCTGATATGGACGAGCAGGCTGACTTGCACACCCAAAACACAAGTACATCACTGCATCAAGCCGCATCGCAACAACAACAGCAACCCACACAACAAGCACAAGAGACACCAACGACGGCCCAGTTCACTGATCTGGTTGAGCCTAATTCTGAGCTCTTGACGAGCAAATTTGAGCCAGAAAGCACCACACCAACAGTAGTTCCAGATGTCAACACTTTTAGATATCCATCTGGCAGGATTTCCTCTTGTTCCAATCCGGCCGACAGTAACCCGACATCCGAGCGATCTAGCTCTGGTGGAGGCGGTGCCAGTGCTGGCAGTACCGCTGGAGGCAGCTCTCAAGCCCAGAATCAGCTACTGAAACAACTACTGGCCACCTGTTCGTCAGCTGATAGTCAACTCAGGACTCGAACTCAGCTCCAGAGGCGACCAACAAGCCGCCCATCACACCGGCGATCATCCATCCTGTGGCCCCTAAGCATGTTGCCGCTTCCAAACCTACGATATCATTCCAGGTAGAGCCCACAGCAAACAAAGCTCCAACGGCGGCCCCGGTGGTGGCGACGACGACGACGACGACTGTCAATCCGATGCTACATAATCAAGTGTTGCCACCAGCCCAGCTACAACCTCAACAACAGCAACCACAACCACCACCACTACCACCACCACTGCAACAACAGAATATTAGGCCCGCCGGGTGATTGCGCCCAGCTTTCAATCACAACAACCACCTAGACCGCTCATGACCAATACAACTGCGCCAAACATGGAGATCAAGACCTACAATGTGGGCCAACAAGTTCAGCCAAGCGTCAATGTTACAATGGCTCCCATGGTCAGAGTGCAGCAACTACATTCGCAGGTTGGCGGCGGCCCATCGCCGATGGTTCAAATCCGCGCTGAGGTCAGACAATATCCAGGCCCGAGCCCACATCAATGACCCATCAAACGCCCATTGCCAGTGGTGCCAGTAATGCCGCTGGTCCCTGTGAGGCCGCCGCCAACAAACATTAACAGTAACCACACCAATCCAGGCGAGCCTCGGCCCGTTCTAAATCAACCCATAGTGACTCTGCCCTCGCAAACTATTGGCGATAATAATTTACAACAAACCCCAAGCCTTCGATAATGATGCTCAGTCGAGAGTTTCTGCTCGGTCAAGCGGCGCCTGTCACTCCTACGGCTCAGGGAGACCACACAACAGGCGAAAGCTAAACGAAAGAAAGAAAGCATGGCACAGAGGCGAGCCGAGCTTGAGAAGGGCCAACTCCGCCCCCGCCCGACCCGAAACCGAAGAAGCGCGTTCGAGGTCCCAATAAGCGTTCGAGGGTTGAAAATCAGAATAACAATGATGATTCTCGAACGATGGACAGTAATTCCAACACATCGGAGACCAGCAGTCAATTGCCTGATATGGCCCAAGCACCGCCGGCTGAAAACGTGTCCGAAAGTCGCAGAAAACAAAACAGGATGGCACCAACCACCACAACCACAATGAGTCTTTGCTGAATTCGTTGGCCACCAGAATCCAAACAGAGTTACCTTATCTGCCAATCAGAGAGCCCTATGTGATGTTGAATAATAATGTTTGCACAATATTCGCTTGTGGTGACTTGAATTCAAATAGCTCGAGCTTGCGGGGTACCTACGGGAGGGGCGTTCCGCGTGTCTCTGGCGCCACTGGTGATCTCGTTGGCGGTGGCTTTTCAATTAAAGCGGGCAAACACAACAAACTAGTTGGCTATTATCACGAGGAGTTCCCAAAGGATTTGGCTGGTGAAACAATCAACGATGGCCACCACCACCACCAGCAGCAGCAGCTAGAGGATAGCTCGAAGGTGTCAAGTATAGAGCGCGATTGTGACAGTCCCGGTTCGATCATATCAGGCTCGTCATCTGACTACGAGGACGCCTTGGATATGCCTGACTTCGAGTTGAATGGCAGCCAAAATGATCATAACAGTCTGACCGATGAATGTCGAGATTCCAATTTCAATATGCTCTATACTCCAAATTTGAACAAGTTTATGTTGTCTAATGGAGAAACAAACTGCAATAATAACACAACAACAATCAACAATCACCTCGGCAAAGAGTCCCTTACTAAAATGGATATAAACAACAATGCCCGGCCCATGTCGCCTTCCATACCAATGAATATACGACTACCCACCGCTCATGTGTCTATATCTGACTTGAGCATTCTGGACAATGAAGTGGTGGATGATAATAACAAGGAGAATCGTCGCGAACATCAGGTGGCCTATCAGCAGAGTGGTGGTGGCGGCGGCGACGGCGGCCAGTCGCCATCATCAGAGCCCCAAAGAGATTTGTCAGACGTCGACGCAAACGAGCACGTCGCTAAGTATGCGTTTGAAAGACGTTTCGGTCACATTGACATTGACAAATGAGGAGGCCGATAACGTGAAACGAATCTTCAATAAGCTATCGAGTCTCATCGAGCATCCATCGCCCACTTCGTTGTCAACTCAGAGCACCACCACCAACAACAACAATGTCAATGACGAAGTCGAGCGTGGCGGTGCCTCTCTTACTGGCGTTGACTGCGAGCCTAATAATCATCAAAATCTCCCAAGTTCACATAACAAGAACAATGCCAACGACAACAACAACATCATTGAGGGCCCCAATAGCACTAGCGCCAGCAACACCAATAACAACCAGGAAGACAAATCGAGTCTGAGTAACTCGCTTAGATTGCTAACTGGAGCGGCCAATAACATTGGCGGCCCGGCCTTAGGTTACTCTGATCATCACATCAATGATCATCTGAAATTTAATGAACTCAACTATGTACCTATGGAAACAGCCGATGAAAGTAACAACTTAACAATTCAGTCCGCCAGCTTTGGCAGCAACAGCTCGGCTGCAGCTTTGGCTCAAAAAAGGGCCTATTGGCGGCTCGTCTGCGCTCGCGGCAACTACCTCCGAACAGGCGCCAGATACAAAACCGGAGCTATGTCATCGTTGCAGGGCAGTGGTTATCGATCGCGGGATTAGAAAGAGTCTTGGCGAAATTCCTGAACGAACTAGGTCATTGATGCTGAAGTTGTCGGCCGGCGATGCCAATGACAAGCCTAAAAGCAGCACCACCACCACCGCCTCTGAATTGGTCTTCTGTTCTGTCAATTGTTATGCTGCAAGTGTAACATTGGCCAATGCTAAATCATCTTCACCGTCTACACTGGCAGCAGTACCAGCAGCAGCCACCGATGATGAGGGCCAACAACAGAAAAAGCAAAGGCGTCCTCGTCATCCACCTCTCAGGATTTGCCTCCGATCAGTCCCATGATGGAAGAGGACGACGAGATGGACATTGACGGGATGAGGCCCGCCGAGAGTGATCCGCCGATGGTTGTCGAGAACGCCCCTGTGACTACTAAATGTTTGCCTGAATTCAATAGCAAGATTTTGTTGAATCTCAGTTCGACTGCCAAGAGTTCACCTGGTGCTGCCTCTGTTGGACCGAAGAGGAAATGGATCGGCATTAGATATACGAGATGGACTCGAGGCATTTCGAGAGTAAATTGACCACTCCAGTCCACTGCCAAGCCAGGGACGATATCCGATCGGCTCTAGTTACCGATTCCTCCACCACCATCCTACTCAATGATATTGGCTCTCAGGTTTGCACCTCCACCACCAGCACAATCACCACTTTGTCGTCGTCGTCTTCGTCGTCATCCTCCCAACAACAACAGCAGCAGCAGCTCATTAATCATGGCGACTCATCCGTGGATAGTAATGAAAGCGACAATAGCACATCGTACAGTCAATCAACTAGTAGTCGCTTGGCAAATAACTTGGACGATTCGTTGGCGGCCGTGGCCATTGGCAGCAATCAAGAGCGACAGCTAACAACATCACCATCAGGCAACCGCTATAATGGGCCGCGCGACTCCACCGCCAACAAAGACATCATTGCCCCCTGGCCGGATGGACTGGATTTTGTCCAAGTTAGACCAATCAAGTCTATAGTAACGCCGCCGCCGCCTTCAGTAGGTCCACTACCTGAAACGACCAAGGAACCACGTCTACCATTAGCCAAGGTACAGGTTTATCAACTCAGATGGACAATAAACCAGCAGCAGCAGCAGCAGCAGCGCCGGCAGTGAGTGAAACAATCAAGCGAGAACCAATACACAATCACCAACAACAACCACAGGAAGATGTACGAGATGAACAACAACATCAGACAACAACCACGACAACAACGTCCTCGTCTGCCTCAAACAATTCTTGCCAACTGATTGAGATGCACCGAGACACACGAAAGTGTGTCCTATGTCACGAGCTCGGGGACGGCAACTCGGACGGGCCCGCCAGGTTGCTCAACCTATTTATAGACGGCTGGGTGCATCTTAATTGTGCCCTATGGTCTTTGGATGTGTACGAGCTCGCCAATGGTGCCCTAATGAACGTTGAGCTGGCCTGTCGTAAGGCGATGGTTTGTTCGCTGTGCCACAATCCGGGCGCAACGCTGAAATGTTTCAAGCCTCGATGTCCTAATTATTATCACTTTTTGTGTGCCATCAAAGAGAGATGCTCCTTCTATGAGGATAAGTCTGTTCAATGTAGGCAACATTCAAAGTCGAACATTGTTAAAGGAGATGACATCGTTTGTTGTTAAACGGCGCGTCTATGTCAATCGGGACGAACAAAACAAGTGGCCGAAATGATCCAAGGCGAACAACAGAATGTCATGCGAATTGGTAGTTTGGTATTCTTGAATATTGGCCAATTATTGCCCCATCAATTGCAGGCCTTCCATGATCAGAACAACATTCTTTTCCCGTTGGTTATAAAGTGATCCGTTACTATTGGTCCTATAGACAGTTCAACAAACGTTGCAAGTATATTTGTAGCATCGAGGAGCACGACGCTAGGCCACAATTTAAAATACTCGCCCAGGAGCTCAACTACGACACGGAGATCTTCTTGGGCGACGGTGCATAATTCGGCGTGGAACCCAATTATAGACATGATTGTTCGTTTGAGATCCCAAGTGCCTGACACAATAACCACCTTCCCCACTTACATCAAGGGGTGGATTTGTTTGGTTTAAATGAGCCGTCGATAGTGAGAATATTAGAATCACTGCCAGGTGTGGAGACACTCACTGATTATGAATTCAAATTTGGTCGTTCGCCACTATTGGAGCTCCCATTGGCCATCAATCCGACTGGTTGCGCTCGCTCGGAGCCAAGTTGCGGACCCACCTGAAGAGGCCATGCACCATACACACTGCCAGTAGTATATCATCCAAATCATTGTTACAGCAGCAATCGCATTTGGCCGGCCCCGCCGAGACGAGTTCGCCATATATCAAGCAGTTTGTTCGCTCGAAGTCGTCCCAGTATAGGAAGATGAAGAGCGAATGGCGCAATAATGTCGTTCTGGCTCGTTCTCGTGTCCAAGGCTTGGGTTTGTATGCGGCGCGCGCGACATCGAAACACACAATGGTAATTGAATATATTGGAATGTTAATTAGAAATGAAATTGCCGAACGATACGAGAAGATCCACGAGGCTCATGTAAGTATAATTTTGTTTGCGAGTTGTTGTTGTTGTTGCTGTTGTTTTAATGCATTCTACTCTCATCCTAGTCTTGGTTGTAGTTGTTGTTGAGTATATGCACGCTACTCAACTCGATCATCATCAACAGCTAATTCATCATCATCTTCATTGCAATACATCTTCCAACGAAACTAACCTAAATTCAAATCAATTTCGACCTCCACCTCCGCACCCAACACACTATCCAATTCTCTCATCCCACTGACGATGCGAACATTTACATTTGCCAACCACCAAACAGAATCGAGGAATTTACATGTTTCGCCTGGACGAGGACAGAGTCATCGATGCCACGCTGGCCGGCGGCCTCGCCCGTTACATCAATCACTCGTGTAATCCGAATTGTGTTGCCGAGGCGGTCGAGATCGATCGAGAGCGTAAAATTTTGATAATAGCAAACGAAAAATACTCAAAGGAGAAAGAGGTAAGTCACTGGCTCTGGCCTTGCATCTATCTAAGGCGCCGCCCCTCGTACCTCTCGCCTCCAATCATTGATTTGAGATTGAATTTATGAATAATCAAACGACGATGGAGATGTTAGGGGCGACTTACACTTATATACTCTCGAGCGCTGGACGGAGGCGCCCCAACGCCAAAACTGGAAAAGGAACCGCGCGGCCAACCTTCTCTGTTTTGGCCTTGGCTCTTTCGCAGTATAATCTCACTCCAATCACCAACTCATTCGCTTTACTAACTAAACATCTCATTTCTTGTATCATATTACCTACTGGACGTCGCTACAGCTTGGATATGATTACAAATTGGCCATCGAGGATGACCAGCACAAGATCTCTTGCCTTTGCGGGGCGCCAACCTGCAAGAAGTGGATGAATTGAGGCAGACAGGCAGTCCTCAATTGGGTGGATGTAAACAGGGGCGCTAGGCCATGCACACCAGCCTACGCTTTTCAGGCCACGCGCGGAACTTTGTTTAACTGTCACAATTGTGAGCTTGGCCCAAAACGAAATGATTGTTGTGTAATAAAAACAAACTCTTGCCAACTCGAGCCGGCCACAGTCTCGGCGTGCCGGCTCGAGCCCCAACCCAACCTACAAAAAGGTTTCCTATCATGGCCGAGCTTGGCCTGTCTTGGGCTGGCCTGGCCTAGTCGGGCCAGTTCACTTCACTTCACTGCACTCCTCTCCGACTGCATTTCAGTCCAATTCAATTCAATCCAATCCGATTTAAGGGTCGCCTGTCCAAAAAGAGCGGCTCTGTCCAGCCAGCCAGCCGACCTTTGAGGGCGGCGGCCGACGTCAGGCGAAACTAATTCCGAGCAACATTATTTCCACTTCCCTCTCTCCGCTCACTTCAATTGCGAGTCTGGCATTTGTTGTTGACGGAAGTTGCGTGTTGTTGTTGTTGTTGTTGTTATGCAAGTGTAATTTGTTTGGGCAACAAGCACAACCCACTAGGACGACGATGATGATAATGGCGACGATGACAGGCAATTGAGGCCGGCCCGCCGCCGTCGTCGTCGTGTTGTTCTTTAGTCTGAACTACTTTGGGTCACTCGATCGGCTGGCCAGTCTCGGCCGCTGCCCTTCGCCGAGTTTGATCTCTTTTTCCTCGATCATCTAGCGGCGAAGGCCTCCATCTCGTCCGTCGTCGTCGTCGTCGGCTGGTGCCAATTGAATTGCTCTCCCCGGGCGCAAATCCATTTCCGTCATCCCATTGGGGGCGCTTTGGGCTCGTTTCCGTCCCGCAACAACTTAAACAGGGCCTGCAAGCGTCTAGGCGGCCATCCAGACAGTCAGTCTGTCTGACTGACTGACACATAGCGCCGTAGAGAGGACTTCTTCATCTCCCTCTTGGCCAGTGTAGGCTTTGGCGTTTGGTCATAAACTCCAATCCATTTCATCCAATTCTATCTTATTCCATTCCATTCCATTTCTATTCTATTGTATTCTATTTATTTATATCAACTCCAACTGGCCGCCGCCTCCGTCGTTATTGTTGTTGTTGTTGTTGTTGTTGGCCGACCGCAATTCGAGGCGCCGGCCATTCAATCAATGCATCCCAATTCAATCGGAGCCGATTCGGCGGTCGACCGACTGGGCCGCCAATTACGTTGGATTGGCTCGATGGTCGGATCAACTGGGCGCGAAACAACAACAAAGAAGAAGAGGAAGAAGAAAATATTTGCTCGTAATTTTGTTGTTGCCTGGCCTTGCGTGGCTTTGCTTTACTGTTAAATGAGAGCGGCTCGTCGCTGTCCGAATCTTTGCCAGTGGCGAGTTCCAGTTTGGCCGTCGCCACTTCCGTCGCTCAAATTAGCCGCCTCGAAGGGCCTGAAGCAACGGCGGCCAATTTGTTTGTTTGAGTCGCCACAAGTCTATGCTTTGTTTTATTGTCGTGCTGGCAGCAACAACAACAACGACAACGACAACAACTACGACAACGACAACAACTACGACAAGAACTTCAAATCGGCTCATTGGCCACGTCCGTCGGCTCAGTGGCGGCCCTTCTCGAGCGGACAGAGGAGATAAGTTTTACTTTGATTACAGCAAACACAAAACTTTTGGCCCGGATTTGGCCGTCGCCTGAAATGAGATTCTGGCCTCGTGTTTGTTGTTCTATGTCGTCGTCGTCGTCGTCGTTGTCGTCGGCGGCGGCGGCGGTGGAAACGTCATCATCGTTGACGTCGTCCAAGTGGCAGAGTCGCAAAAGTCGCTAGACGTCCACCACCGCCACTGCCACCGACTGTTTGCCGGCGCACAGGCGCCCGAACAGTCGGGCAAAGAGCAGTTTCTGCCAGTAGGAGCGGCGGCGGAGGAGGTAGAGAAGGAGGAGGAGGAGGAGGAGTAGATCGATAAGCGAAAGTAGCACATTAGGCGAGCCTTGTTTTAGTAACAATCTGGCCATTCGATCGGCTTTTCTGTCCGTCTCGTCCGTCTTGTACGTCGGCCAGGAGAGGAAGTTGGCCGCATTCGCCCGCAGTTGGCCAGTCGGGCGGTCGAGCGGTCGATCGAGCGGGCGGCTGGCCGGCGTTACGTAACGTTGTGGTGGCTGTGTTTGGGTGGTGTTCCTGTTGGAATGGCGCGCGAGTTGGCCCTGAAGTTGGCTCACGAGGAGGATGAAGAGGCCGCATTGGGCGCGACGAACAAAAAGAGCGGTCCGCGGAATGGCGGCCGCCTCCGATTACGTAACTCGCAATCCATCTAAACCTCGTCGTTCCGGGTTGTTGTAGTTGTAGTTGTTGCTGTTGTTGTTGTTGTTGTTTGGGCTCCTCTCACAGGAAGAAGAGCGGCCGGCGTCGCCAGAAGAGCAAATATAATTGTCTCGCAGTGCACGTATATTGACCGGCATTCGGTCGTCGTCGTTGTGGACGTCGAGAGTTTTGTGTGAACTTGGCTCGACTTGCAGTTGGTGGTTAGCGGCGGCGGTGGCGGCGGCAGCAGCGGTAGCTCAGCCTCAGCCGGTGGTTGTGGTGCCGGCGAGAGAGAGAGAGAGAGAGAGAGAGAGAGAGAGAGAGCTGAAAGTCGACGGGCGACCATCGTCGTCATCCATTATCGTGTCGCCTGGCCTTTGTTGTGCCAACAGCGGCGCCATTACTGTTTCTGTTGCGCACTTCTGGTGCTGGTCGGCGCCTGTCTGAGCCAACCACCGACTGGAGGGCCGACGACGGCGCTGAGCGACAAGTTGACCGCCCAGAGAGAATCCAGCAAAGTCGTTTGGGCTTTGGCGGCCTCGTCGTTATGCGACACACACACACACACACACACACACACACACACAGTCGGCCTGTGTCTTTTTCGATCGATTTGGCGGCGTCTCGGCTTCCGAGTCGTTTGTTCAAAGTCGGCCCTCGACTTTAAACTTTGAAGATAGGCCTGCCTGGCTTGCATAATGGCGCCCGCCTGGCGCGCCCTCACTCCCTTCAGAGTGTATGTGTGTGTGTGTCTCTAAAGTCGGCCGCCCACTTTGGAGGCCTCAAGGAGGCTCGTGCAGGGCGCCCAAGCCAAGACTGTGGCCTAAATTGATGGATCCGATCGGATTGAGTCGCCTTAATTTCGGCGCCTTAAGTTCTGAGGGCGGCGGCGGTGGTGGGCCGTTCGTCGGTTCGTTCGTTCATACGTTTGGACCGACGGCCAGCCAGTCAGCCAGGCAAACAGTGTCTGCTGCTCGTTTCTCATCGACCACTGGCGGATTCTGCGCCCCCAACAGCCGCCGACAGTTCATCTATGGCTGTCCCCGTCGCTGTTGTCGTCGATTTTGGCCGCGTCGTCGTCGTCGTCGTGAGTTGTGCAACTCCACCAAACGATGACGCAATTCTGGTGCGTGCGCATGAATTATTGTCGGGCGGCGGCGGCGGCTTCGTTTCCATTACGGAAGTGGCGTCGACGGCCGCCATTCCCGTAAGTTGTTGTGCTCTGCTCTGTGCTGTTGTGTGCGCGCCCCACTCGTAAGGAGCACTTTCTGTGCACGAACAGCTCGGCCGAGCTGGCCTACTCTGTGCCGGGCCACTATTTGCCCGCACGCATGTAGAGGGCCCATGTCTGGTGTGCGCGCGCGAGCTGCCGCTTGATCCGCCAGCAGTCGCCCAGTCGCATCGCCACGAGCAACGCATGACTGTCCGACTGTCTGTCTGCTTGTCCGTCTTTATCTATGTTTGCGTTCTCGCGGCCGAGCTGTCGAGTCAGTTCATGGGCGCCCAATTGCGCAGTTGGGCGGAAGAGGCCGCAGTGGCCGCGGCGGCGGCCCGTCTGGCCCCGTGCAATCTGGCCGGCTCGTCCGTGCGCACCATCGGCCCGGGCGACTGGCGCACGCGCCGGCGGGCCCGACTCGTGCGCGAGCTGCCCCACTACTGGTTGGTGGGCCAGCTCGCGCACGCATCGCACAGGCGGCGACTGGACGCGCCAGTCGGCGTTCGTTGCGCGCCTTCATCCAACCAGCAGACTGCGCAACTCGGCGGCCGGCCCACATAATCAGTCAGTCGTCGCCTCGCCTCGGTTGGCTGCATGTCAGTCGTCTTCGCCACCACTCCAACCACCACCACCACATCTGCGCGCAGTTTGTTGTTGGCCCGCCGCCGCCGCCACCGGAGGTTACGTAACCAAAATAGCACAACAACAACGACGACAACGACAAGCGACAACACTGACGGTAGAAGTGGCGACGACAATCTCAAAGATGGCAAAAGCGGCAAAAACGTTGATCATTTGAAAAGCGAACGGACAACGAGAGTCCAAAGTGTTGTTGCCATCTGATACGAGTCGGGTCTTCTCATCGTCGGCTCGAGCCTCACTCAACCCATCGCTCACCTTCTCGAGGGTCCACTCGCAATCACAAGCAATCAATCTAGTCACTCACACACTTACACAAGTCGCAAGTTAGTTATATCCAATAGCAGCACCTTAGAGGGGCACCAAGCAAAAGCACACAACAAGTCGCAAATTGACAGTTTCTCACTTGGAATATGACCGCAACTGTAATTAACAACAACAGCAGCCAATCAACGAGTAGTTTGCGCAAAATTCCACAGCAATCAAGAGGAAGAAGATGAGCTCAGAGTCGTCGAGTGAGGTGGGCGGCGGCGCTGGTGCTGGCGGCCGGGACGAGCAAACCAAAGCAAGCGGCAAGACAACTTCAAGCGGAGAGGGAGAAGAGGAGTCGGCCCCCCCAGTTGGGGCGGGCCAAGCGGACGAGGGCACAAGTGAGCAGCGGCGAGTGGCAGATAGTAGAGGGCAGCGGCAGCCGCAGCAGCAGCCGCAGCAGCAGCAGCAGATGGGCGTGAAGAGAGAAAAGGACGACGACGACCAACAACAACAACCACAACAACAACAAATAACAACAACAAAAACAACGAGAGACAATGACATCATCATCATCGTCATCATTATCATCGATGGCCGTTGAATCGAAGCCAGAAGACAACAAGCAAGAGTCGGATGGCCAGCTGACCAACTTGATCGTGAACTATCTGCACTCCAGTCCATGTCGCAGGAGGAGATCCGGACGCTGTTCTCGTCCATCGGCGAGGTGGAGTCGTGCAAGCTGATCCGCGACAAGTCCACCATCAACCAGTCGCTCGGCTACGGCTTCGTCAACTACGTCCGGCCCGGGGACGCCCAGCGCGCCATCAAGTCGTTCAATGGGCTCCGTCTGCAGAACAAGACCATTAAGGTGAGCTACGCTCGGCCCTCGAGCGAGTCCATTAAGGGGCCAACCTGTACGTGTCAGGGCTGCCCAAGTCGATGACCCAGCTGGAGTTGGAGCAGCTGTTCAAGCCGCATGGGAAGATCATCACCAGCCGCATCCATGCGACAACCTGACCGGCATCTCGAAGGGCGTCGGCTTTGTCCGCTTCGACCAGCGTTTCGAGGCCGAGCGCGCCATCGAGCACCTCAACAACACCTACATCCACATCCACAACAACACAGTGGAGGTGAGCCGCGAGCCTCCTTCGGTGGGCCAGCACCAGCAGCAGCAGCTGCAGCCCTCAACAGGTGAGCTCGAAGGTTGTGGCGCCGATTCGGTGGACGCACCAGAGACGGGCTCAAGTAGTAAGGCAGCGGCGCCGACAGGTCAAGCGGCCACTCCAATTGTTGTTAAATTCGCCAACTCACCTTCGAGCAATCCACAGAAGCAACTCTCGGCAGCGGCGGCCGCAGCTGCAGCCGCAGCAGCAGGTGGCCCCAGTCGGCCCATCTGATGGCCGCCGCCGCCTCAATGCACTCGGGCGGGCCGAGCGCCGCCACCGCCGCCTACCTGGCGCAACAGGCGGCCGGCCCCGTCCGCTCGGGCGCCCGCTTCCACCACAGCCACATCAAGCCCTCAACTACCACTCCTATCCGGCCAACAGATTCAGGTACATATCATCCTCATCAACTTTGTCTCCTCCCTCTAACCACCACCACCACCACCACCACCACAATCACAACAAATCCACCACCACCATCAGCAGCAACATAGCCAGCACTTGGAGGTGCGGCAGCAGCAACAACAACAACAACAACAACAACCACCACCTCAAGCAACAGAAACGCCAACCTCCAACAGCCGCAACACTACAACAACTGCACTTTATGCGAGACAACATCCAAGCACAACTCAACCAACGACAACAACAACAACAACCTCAAAACCACTCCATGACTCATCCACGGCCTCTATGTCGTCCTCATCATCTTCGTCGTCGTCGTCCTCATCAGGCGCCTCTTCCTCCTCATCGATGTCGCCCGCGGGCCACCTACCACCGGCGAGGTGGCTGCGATCGAGCTCGCTGGGCCACCTGCGCCTAACCAATGGAGTAGTGGCGGGCCAGACGTGCACGGAAGACGTCGCCAAGTGAAGACGACAACACTCGACCGATCATGGCAACAACAACAACAACAATAGACACAAAGACTACTACAACAACAACGAACCAGCTGACAGTCCAGGCGCCCACCTCAAGTGCCATCTACCAGCCTCCTCAGCAGCCGCCGATTCACCTGCATCAGCCGCACCTAAACTTGAACGTTAACCTGAGCCATGCCCATCACATGCATCATGCCCATCATCTCCACGCTGGCTTCTCCAGACAACACCAAAATGGTTATCACCCGCCGAACGGCCATCATCTGCATACTGCTGCAGGCCGCCGCCACGGCTACAACCACCACCACTAGCTCGATCGGCTACGCTCACGCCCACACCCACGCCGATCCGCAGCCGCCCCACCGAGCCTATGCAACTCCCACTGGACAGGTGTTCGTTCAGGCGCCGCCCCCACCAGCGCCAGCTCACCTGATGCCAGGCGCAGCGGCGCCACTAACGACGCCAGTGCCAACTGGATCGTCTCTGTCGTCGCCGTCGTCGGCCTCTTCGTCGTCGTCGTCGTCGTCGTCGCTGTCGTCGTCCCTATCTAAGTCGTCTTCATCATCATCGTCGTCGTCGTCGTCGTCTTCGTCCTCGCCGTCGTCCTCCACCTCATCGTCGTCGGCCTCCTCCAGCCTCATCAACGTCGCCCTCAACAGGGTAACCAAACCCAAATTGTGCGCGTCCCAACGTCGACAGTCCAGCCGAACGCCTCAAGCAGCAGCCCCAGCAGACGCAACAGCAGCACCACCACCACCACCAGCAACAGCAACAACAGGCGGTTGTACTTGCCCAACACCAACATCAGCACCACCAGGCCATGATAATGCAACAACAACAACAACATCATCATCATCACCACCACCAACAGCAGCAGCAGCAGCAGCTCATCCACCACCAGATGCTCGCGGCCGTGGCTGCGGGGCGCTGGGCCGCCGCTGATCGCCGCCGGCCACCTGGCGCCTCCGACGGGCGCCGCCTCGACTCCGGGCGGCCCCGAACAGCATCACTACATGGCGGCCGCCGCCCACCACCACCAACAACAACAGCAACAATAACAACAACAGGCGGCCTACTACTACTTCTATGACTTGCCTTACTATTACGGAATAATCACTTAACAATGGGACAAAACCAAACGAGCTAAATTGGGCGCAAACAGTTGTTATTGGTGTCATTGGATCATCATTCATATCCAATCATCATCATATCATTAAACATAGACGGAACATTAGAGTTAGTTTTAGGGAAAGACATTAGCGCACAACAACTCAGCAAATGAGCCGAGCGAAAGGAGACAGACAGACAGACAGATAGACATGTCGAAGAGAGGACCAAACTACAAGCAAAGTGAAATTAGTGTCATGGCAGCATCGGCGGCAAAAGTTTAAAGTTTTAAAAGAATAAAATGGCAAATTCACATGAGGAAGATGCAACATTAGCATAGAATGTTGAACTTAATTAGCGAAAGTTAATCAACAGCCAGCGCGACACATTAGAGGCGGCTGTGGTGGCGACATTGGGCGCCATTGGAGCTTTGAATGGGTGTAGATGTGGATTGGGCGCAATCAAGTGACTTAGTAGTGGAGTGCAATGTGGTCAACCACCGGCCGGACGGACAGATAGACTCGCCGGAGAGATAAGAGCGACGGCGCAAATCAGTGGAGCTTGAAGAGGAGCCATTGGGCGCCCGTAATGGTGGCCACCAGCAGCCCGCCCGTCGGCCAGTGGACGGCGGCCGTCAGAGTCGTTGGCTCGTTCCCCAGCCATCATCAGCATTATTATTGTTATTATCTCTCGCACTCTGTCGGTCGCCTTTTATCAAAGCAAACCATATATTTGGAGGCCAGCAGAAGCGGCGGCGGCAGAAGTAAAAGAAGTCAAGTTGTTGTTGTTGTGGTTGTCGACGGGGCGCGCATAGAGGCGCTGCTCGTTGCTAAGGTGACTGGCTGGTTGTTATCAAAGGATCATTGTTGTTGTCGCTGCTGGCGGCGGCCGCGGCGTGGGCGTGGAGGGTCGCCCGTCCAATGCGCGCCCTCTACAGCTACGCCAAAGCAAAACAAACAGTTTAGAGGCGGCCACCATTTCATGCCGCATGATCTTGATTTATGTGCCTGTGCCACTGCCGGTGGTTGTTGTTGCTGTTGTTGTTGTCGTGGTCGTCGTTGTGGAAGCTGTGGAAGTTTTGGAAGTCGTGGAAGTTGGCCTTTGTTTGCTATTCCAAACGACATTTGCAGGCTCGTAAATCTTCTCGGACTCCCAATTGGCAGCTTTGCTCTCGTCCTCGACGTCGTCCTGTTATTCGCTCGGTCTGTCCAAAGTCTGGCCAGTTTCAATCCACAATTACACATTCATTCATTCATTCATTCGTTCGTTCATTCAATCCTTCCGATTGCATTCGCAATTCCAATATCACATGACAGTTGCGTTATTTACCTATCAGTTGTTTCGAGTCAGCAAATTAAGCAGCCAAACTTGCAAACTTTAACTTGTTTCTTCTATCTCCAACTTATTTCCTCCTCATCCCCCAACGATCTTACATTACCACTACTACTTTGCATTATCTCCGAAACCTTTGGTTGTTGTGCCACAATGCGGAACCAACCAACTTGAACTTAACTTTCGGTCGCCTCTTATCCTCTGTTCGGTTGGCCCGGCCGACCATCGGCAACTGGCTGATTGTCATCGTCCATGTGGTGGCCGTGCCATTACTGCACTTATTGTTATCATCATTACTATCATTATGATTGATTGATTATGTTTTGGATGGAACTGCCACTGAACTGAGCAGATACTCGCCGCTGATGGCCGGCCAGCTCGTCGACCCGCTGCTAGTGAACCCATTCCCGGAGGCGGCGGCCCATCGCAGCTGCACCTACAGCTCCAGCGGCCCCTCAAATCCCAGCCGCCATGGCCACCACCACACTAACGAACGACTACCAACAGCAGCAGCAAACAAACAACAACAACAACAAATAACAACAACAACAACAACAACAGCCTCTGGTGGGGCCCAGCGCCCTCGACGAGCACTCGCACCGGCTGGCGGCGGCCACTGGCCAGGCGTCCGCCGGCTGGTGTCTGTTCGTTTACAATCTGGCGCCGAGGTGGAGGAGTCTGTCATCTGAAGCTGTTCGGGCCGTTCGGGGCCGTGCAGCAGGTGAATCTGGTGAAGGACAGCCAGACGAACAAGTGCAAGGGGGTTCGCCTTTGTCACCACATGAGCGACCCGGTTCAGGCCCAGCTGGCCATCCAGGCCCTGAACGGATCCTCGTTGGCCAACCGCATTCTGCAGGTGTCCTTCAAGACCAGCAAGGAGGAAGACCACCTGAGAGTATAGGTGCTGCCTATTAGGAATAATCGACATGTAATAATGGACAAATACGAATTGCAAGGAAGCACAACCAATGTTACGAGCTAATAATTACAGAACAGCAACAGCAACAACAAAAACAAAAACAAAAACAACGACGACAACTTGCAAATTCCAATGCAGAGGAGCTGCCCTGTATTTAGCGAACGTAGTATATGTGCACTGTGTCGTCTCATTAGGCACCTGAGGCCGAATGTTTCTGTCTCTTTATGTGTCTCAGTCGTCTGGCACAAAATACAATAAAATAAACATGAAACAGAAGAAAAGCGGCAAAAAGTCCACAAACCCTTTCGTCTAAATGTCTGCGTAACTCTCTGTTCATTACATGTATTAGCCACCTGCCTGATTTACTTGACCAGAGAGTTCGTCGTCGTCTTCGTTGAGTTCAGATTTAGAGTCTCTCGCATTGTCTCTGCTCACGTACAAAACAGGGCGCCCAAGAAGGAGGAGGCGTGGAGAAAGCTAATCACAAATTGATGATGATGATGATGGGCCACATAATTCAGCAGCCCTCCAAATCGATGGCTCGTTTTGTCGTCCAGTTGCCAGTGGTGCTGGCCGCCTCTGGCTCTGCCTCTAAGCCGCCACTTAGCATCGTCCAGTTGTACGTGCGCCAGGTAGACGACGTCACCAGCAACCAAACAACTCAAAGGCTCAGCCGGCCTCTTCCACTTTGCACGCCCCTCCCTGCCGCCCTGTGGCTCTGTGTTTTCGGGGGAGGCGCCACTTCCGGCAGCCTTGGCCAATTCATTAGCTTCGCGAGCTGTGTCAGGCCGGACACTTGTTTTCGGCGTCGGCGGCGGCGTCGGCGGCGCCGATTAAAGACATGGATGGATTTTGGCGCCGCCGCCGCCGCCGCCGCCGTCGTCGTCGTCGTCGTCGTCGTTGTAGTTCCATGATGATAATCACCGCCATCTTCGCTCGTGTCGTTCGATCATTAGGCGAGTGGCGGCCTTGGCGGACTGGCCGCCGCCGCTGCTGTTGGCTTGGCGATAGGAAAAACATCAACTTTATTCGGAGGGCGCCGGCAGAAACAAGTGGCCACTGGCGCAGCGGCGGGCTTTGGCCACTTCTTTGCTGCCTTCGTTCGCCCGCAAGCCGAGCCTCGGCGAACTGGAATGGGAATTAAACAAGCAAACTCCAGTTCCGTCCAGTCGGCCCATCGGCCGGCAGCCACTCAAAGCAAAAAGTGAGCCCACCGACCAGAGGGAGACGCCCGGCCCACTGCCAGCCACCTTGAGGGCTTCTCTTGACCTAAATTGGGCCCGCCTCTGGTGGAGCCTCAAGCGCAAAGTAACGCGTCTCCTGTCGTAATTGATGTTGTTGTCGTTGTTTGCGAGATTGACGACAACATCTTGGAGATGTTCTTGCAACACTGGCAGTTCTCTCGGCCAGTCGACCAGAAACTTAATCAACCGGCGCCTCTACCTCACAAGTGCGGACAGATGAGGCCCCTCAGTTGCATCTGGCCAGCGCTACAGAGCCGTACAGGTGGCCCCATACCTGTCCGGCTGTGTGTCTCCACTGTCCTCGGGCCCATGTCCTTCCGGCCGCGCCAGACCAAACACAGTAGAGTTGATAAAAGACTAGGCCATTTTTTGCATTATTTTGTTGGCGCGCACTTATCTGGATCCAACCAAATGAATCGGAATTTAAACGACAGTCGAGGCTCGTTTTGGTCTCACTTTCTATGTCTCCCTTTCGCTTCCAGTAGTTTCTAGCTTCCATTTAATAGCCTCCAGTTGCAGTCATTTCAGTTTCAGTTTCAGTTTCGGTTTCTGTTCGACATTCAAACCAAACAACAAAGCGAAACAAATTCAATTTCGGATGAGATAAAATCGACATCCAAATGCAGACGACGAAATTTGCGTTTGTTGTTATTGTGGTTGTGGTGGTTGTTATTGTAGTTGTGGCGGTAGAATAACTAAAAGGAAATGCAAATCCACGAGGGCTGAGCCAGCAAACGACAGCACAGGAAACTAAATTGACTTTTCAGTTCAATCTGAATTCACTTCAGCTCTCTGTTGAATCTGATTAAAGTGCAACTGCAACTACGAACCTAACCACCACCGCTACCAAAACCACAACAACACAGGCAACACTCACTCCGGCGGCCTCATTTAAATCGAATTCCATTGCCGGTGGTGGTGGAGTTGCAGGTGGCTCATTTGAATGCGCCAAAAGTGCGTCCGAATGAGAGCCAAGCGCCTGGCCAGGTGCCTCTGGAGTTGCAGTGTTGCGTGTCGTGGTCGTCCTTGGACTGGGCGCCACTAGGAAAGGCGCCGCCTCAGGTTAGCTGCCGTTGCTGGTGGCGGCGGCACAGTAGACTGTCGTTTGCGCGACGACATTCCAACAACAACAACAACAACAAGATACAACAAACTGTCCCGAGACTGTAGGAGATCCTCCTCCGACCACACCTCGAGGACTAATTGCGCACGGCCAGCCACCTGTCGGCGGCGGAGGCCATATTTGGGCCGCCTCGGGCGCCTGGAAGTTCATTAGCGGCGGCGAGCCATTCAGCCGAAAGCGAGATAGAGATGCATCCCATCCCATCCCATCCCATCTCACCTCATTTCATCATCAGCGTCTTTGTGTGCCGACGCGCGGCGAACGTCGGAGGTCAACTCGGGCGCTGTTAATTATAATTAAAGTGGCGTTCGGATGGGGCCACCTGCGGCGGTCGGTCGGTTGGATCCGCCCACTGGAGGCGGACGATGATAGAACTGGCGCGTTTGGCTCCAGTTCGAGGCCTCGCCTGTGGCTTCCAAGCGTAGTGGCGCCCAACCCCCAAATACGCGCCACCAAATGAAGCATAAAAGTCCTGGCCAACAGTCTTGGCTCGGCGGTGGCGGCGGCGGCAGTGGCGCCAACTTCAGCAGCAGCAGCAGCCACCTCAACTACCATTAAATGTATCTCGTTTCTCCACTTCCGGGCGGCCAATATCTTCTCCTCCATCCGCCAGTGGCGCCGCCTTCAATGGAGCCACGAATAGAGCCACGAATGGAGCCTCAAATGGAGCCGCCAGACGGCAAACATTTGTTTTGCTCTCGGCCGGAAGGGGAGGCAACCCTGCGGACGCCAGGCGCAGCCCCAACACTAATTTGGTGAGCCGCCACTGCCACTGCCACTGCCGAGGTCGTAGTTGTAGTTTCGACTTTGCCGGCAGCAAATTGAACTTCCAATTCATCTTCATTGAGCTGAACTGTTGTAGTTCTGCTGGCGTCGCCGCCACCGCCGCCGCCGCCACAACTGCTGTTCTGTTGTCGTTGTTTCTCTTACTTATTTTCAAGTTAGGCAGTCAGCCGACTGTCACTTGTTTCCAGTGCCGGCCGCCTCCTCTTCCTCTTCTTCTTGGTGGTCAGTCCGGCAGCCTCCACAGTCGACATTGATTCTGTGCCTTATCTTGGAGCGCACATCTGAGCTCGGCTGGGGCCAGCTCGAACCATTTCATTCATCTTCCGATCGATCTAACACCAATTCGTTTGTTAGATTAACGACAAAGACGAGCAGAATTTGGTGGCCTCCTGCAGTTGGGGCCAATGCATTCAATTGGTGGCAAGCGGCCGGCCACCAATTGAATGGTAGTGCATTTGATGCCCGAGACAACAAGCAGGGCCGATGTAATCTGCGCCTAAACGTAGGACAGAGTCCACATTTGGCCTGTCCGATGCTGTGGGCGCTCGAAGACGCCGCCAGTGCCGAATGTAGGCCAGTTTGGCTTCATTTGAATGTAGTGGGCTCTGCCTGCAGTCGTCTAATCGCCACTTAGAGCTCGAGAAAGATGCCTCCCCTCGATGTGAATGCAGTCTATGATGATAATAAAGAAGATAACAACAACAAGAAATAAAGCGGCAAAGTGCATGAGATGAATGGCAGTGGAGGAGGCGACCTTTTTGGTGGCGCTTCTCTTGGCAGTTAATTTAAACTAAAGTCATCAATCTCTTCGCGGCGCCAAATTTCCCCACTTGTTCGCTTGTTTACCTGTCCTGTGTAGGCAGTCGTAAGCGCCGCCTATGTCTCATCGAATTAGGCGGCTGGAATAAACCTTGCCGGCGACGGACGACAATAAGCCGCCCCCAAAGGCAGTGGCTAAGAGGCCGGCGGCGGCCACTTGTGTGTTTAATGCAGGAGGTGGGCGTGCCAGTGGCCAGCGGTGGGGCCCAACAAACAAAGGGCCAACAAACAGACACAGGCCAAACAATGGCCGGCAGCCGATATTCGCTTTTTGTGTGTCTGTTGTCGGGTGGCCCACTTCATTTAATTGACTGCTTTGGGTGGGCGGAAGGGGCGGCCGCTAACGACTGAAATGTAAATAGAATTTCATTGCCTTTGAGTGTCGTGTAATTCTGCCACTCGGCGGCTGCTGGTGGCTTCAGTGGCCAGCAGCCGCCGTTTAATTAGCGGCTAAATTTGTTCCTTTGCTCGGCCACCAGCACTACTTAAATGTATTCAAACAGTTGCCAGAATTAGAGCCGACCGGTGGCCAGTGCAGTGCATTCAGTGGGCCGCCTGAGGCCCAAACAACAGGCCGCCCGCCAGGCCCAATGGAATGCACGCCGAGCCGAGCCAGGCCAAGGCCGGCCACTTGTTTGTGGCGCCTCTGTTTTGTCGCCACGGCCGGCCCAGTGCCGGAAATGAGAGCGCCCGAGCGACGGCCTGTTAATGGTGGTGATCGGTGGCGGCCGGAGTCCGACAGAGACCACGAGAATGGCTAAAGAAATGGGCCGGCGGCGGCCGGGAGGAGCTTCCAAAACGACGACGCCGACGACGATTAGGCGGAACATGAAGAGAAAAGTCGAGGGCCGCAAATGAGCCTCGGCGGCCGCCGCCGCGGCGGCCACGGCGGCTGATCATGAATCATCCGGCCGGACGAGAATGGACGTGGCGGAAGGCGCGAACGTCGCGAACGCTGGGCTAGGCGTCCCTGGATGGAGGCTCTTCTTGTTGTTGGTGCCGCTGCCAGTTGTTGTCCTTCTCGAGTCCATTAAATCGGACGAGAGGCGAACTTGTTGATTGGACGAGGGGACGGGCGGCCACCCAGCCCGTCAGCATTCAGCTGACAGCAGAGGAGAAAAGACGCCGCCCCTTTTCGCAAGTGGCAGCCCCACTCAAATTGGCACTGGCGCAGCTCCATTGGCCGGTGCCGGTGCCGCCTCCACTACGCACCACTTGATTGGCAGCCGACTTGCGATCCAATTAGGGCTAATTAGTTTTGGGCCAGGCGAAAGTGTTTTCCGCTCGTCGTGACTGCTGCAAGAGAGAAAGAGAGAGAGAGAGAGAGAGACTCGGCCGGCCCAAATGGAAACAAACGCCGGCTAGACAAACATGGAGAAGAAGAAGAGTGGCGCCTCTTTTGCGTGTCGACGACCGATTTGGGGCCGCCTCCGCCTCAGCTTCAGCCGGCGCCGCCAATCAATCATTGCAGGTCCGAAGTGGGCAAATTTACCTGTTTTGTTTGCTGCCGCCGTTGTTGTTGTTGTTTTTGTCCCTCTCGGCGTTGTTATTGTTATTTTAAGCTGCCCAAATCAATTACCGTCCGCGTAGACGAGCCAAATTCCAGGCAATTTGATCGGCCGACGCCTCTTCTTGGCGGTGGTCGTCGACGCCAAGTAGACGCCAAATGCCCTCTAAATTGTGGCCCACCAAATTGGCTGCTTGACCCAAAAACGACGACGACGAGTAAGACAACAAAGGCCTGGCGGAATCGAATTTCAGGCGCCTGACGAGGCCGCCTGAAGTGAGAAAACAGAGTTTAAATTTCATCCGAGAATCTTCAATCTCCTACGTGGCGACGGCGGCGACGGCCACCAAATCCACAGACAAATTGGATTTCCTTCGCTTCTTCGCTTGGCATTGTTAATGTTTCCAACTTGTTGTTGTTGTTGTTGCTATTGTTTGCTTGGCCAGACAATCGAATTGAATCCAATGCCATGAAATTCATTTAGCTGAGGCCTCCCCATTAGAGTTGTTTGTCTCGTTCGGTGTCGCTGGTGGTTCTGGTGGCGCAGGCTGATGTGGTGTCGACGAGGACGAGATTTAAAAAGGCCGGCCGCTGGCTGGTGGCCGTTTGTGGCCCGCGCCAGTTTGCGGGCGCCCATTCTAATGATGTGCATGAACTCGGCCACACTCAGATTGCGCCCGCTTCCATCCGACTGATGATATTCAGCAGCGAGAGAAGAATAATGATCAAGTCAGCTGGCGTCGGGCCGACACTGGCCGAGGCTGCCCAAAGGGGCGCCCCAAGAGAGGCCTCGGGCGCACAAGTTGATACTGTCGACACTTTCGATATAATCAAGTCGACGTTGTGGGCGCGTGCCAGCGGACGACTGGAAGAAGTCGACGGCGAAGGCCTCGAGTTTCCAGTTTGCACTTTGCAGTTTCCAGCCTTTGGATGCAGCAGACGAAGAGGAGGAAGAGGAAGAAGAAGAAGAAGAAGAAGAAGTTAAGAAGAAGAAGAAGAAGAATATGCGAAGGAGTAGCGGCAGAGGAAACAACATTTGCATTGTTTATGGGCGCCGCCATCGCCGCCGTCGTAGTCGAAATATTTGGGGCAGCCGAAAAGTCTCAGATTAGGCTGCTATGGGCGCCTTTCATCGATCAGAGGGGCGCATCATTTGGCTCAGGGCGGCTGTAAAGTGGCCTCCACTGGCCTCCACTGGCCTCCAAGACGTGACGACTTGACTCGACTCTGAGCCGGCCGCCCGTCCGATAACAATCCAAATTAATGATGGCCACTGCAGCCGGCGCCGCCAGTCAAGCAGGCAGAGATTTGGTGGAAATTTGCATTTCCAGCAGACGACGCCAATCACCGCATCATCCAAACGCGCGCCTCCTATAAGATGCCTCTTCTCCTCGTGTCAGTCGGCTCGACTCGACAAGTAGAAGAAGAAGATGAAGAGGCTGCCTTCCAGGCCGGCCGACGGCGAGATAATTGAGTTGCTCGGATTGCTAGACGATGGCGAAATTGAATTGGCCGCCGTCGCTCTGCAGGTGGCTGTTTGTTTGCCAGTCCAAGTGGAGTGGCGCCAATGACGACTACAACCACCAACAGACGACGACGAAATTCGGTTCCAACTTGTCTTCCACTGAAATGGATATAATTTTATTAAAATCATTCTGTCGCTCCAAAGTCTCCAGCCAACCAATCTCATGCTCGTCCTCGTCCTCGTCTCCAGCCAGCCACTTGACGATTGTACTGCCTCGCCTCATCTGTCGGCCTCTCGCCCATCGTCCAATCCGAGGCGGCCCCTCGCTCGGACCAGACAAGTGGTTGCACAGCTTAATTTCTGTCCAATTTGCTCCCAAGCGGCCAATTTGTTTGTTAGCCTCCTCGGCCGGGAGAGCCACGCCGGAAGTGGGCGGCCCATCGATTTGTTGGCTGGCCGACTGGCGCCCGAGTGTGCCTTGAATTTGAATGTGAAAGACGCATTGGGGCGGCATCCTGTTGACGGCGGCGGAGGTGGCGGCCAATCCAATGACAACTGACTACTGAGAGGCCACACAAAGCGGGGGAATTTAATTTTCTGCCTCTCGTTCAGATGAACTGGCGCTACTGGCGCCATTGCCGCCACTGCCACCGACGTTGACTGGCCGGGATGCTAACTAGCAGACGATGAGCCTCCTAATGGCTAATCAATTCCAGCAGCTCGTCTTGTTTCTGGTTAGTTGCAGTTCCCAGTGGTGGTTCCAATCCAGTCGAGTTTAGATGAGGCCAGGCACGTCCGCCGGCGGCGCTTTAAAACAGCCACTGCCAGGTGTGTGTTGGCCCAAAAAGTGCCCGCTCCCAACGCTCCAAACACTCAGACGGACGGACTAGCCGCTTGCCCAGCCGTCCGTCCGTCCGTATAATTAATGGCTGCCAGAGAGCAGCCACTGGACGGCACTTCAATCAAATCAGTTGGCATATGAAAAATGTTCCTCCGGGCCCGTTCACGTCCGCAATTCTGCAAGAGCGAGAGGAGTTGCCTCAGCTGGCCGCGTCTGATGCGGAGGAGGAGGAAACATTCATTTTCAGCTCGACTGAATGCCGCCACCGCCGCCGCCGACAACAAATCAAGTGCCGATGCCAAGGCCGGCCCGCCCGACACGTCCACCGGCTGAATTGATGTCAACTTGCCCTCCCCAGACGGCCGACGTGCAAAACGACCGACTAGAACTGACCACTGGCAGGCGCCGAATAAATACCCAAACAAGTGGCGCCAAGAGTCCATTCCGCTGGCCAGAGGCTAAGAGGTCCCCCTCTCTCTCTATCTCTCTCTCTCTCTCTCTCTCTCTCTGGTCGGTCGATTAACGCGCACCGCAAAGGTCCATTCAGGCCGCCCCAAACAATTAATCAAACGCCAATATCGGCCAGAGGCTGCCTTTCGGGCCCAACAGACACACATGTGCAAGGCTAGGCGGCTACTGGCTGGCTGGCCGCCTGAGCTCAGTACGACTCGCAGCGCCGGCTGTCGAGTGGCCCTGAACTGGCTGCTGGCTCGACACTTTAATGCCCGCCGACTGGCCGCCAACTGGCCGAAATGAATTATCGGTCGGCCAGTCTGTCTGTCTGGGGCGGCCCGTCACAGTCGGCCGGCTGCCACCTGTGCGCCGGTGCATCTGGCGGCTATTCCTGGCCTAATCTGGGCCGTAAATCTCCGCGTCCGACGTCCGGCGTCTGGCGGCCGTTCGGGCGCCCACTTGACGGCCGGCCAAAGGCGAAACAGCTGAAATTTGATCTCGCGAAAGGAATCCAACTCTCTCTGGCTTGCGGCCGGTCGACGGCAAACAAACAGACAAACAAACGGGCGAGCAAGTAAGCAATTTGTCTCTCTCTCACTCCCTGTCGTGAATGTGGAATGGTGCCCAAGTTGGGAGTAACCTGAATAAATGTGGCCAACCACAGAGCGACAGAGAGAGAGAGAGAGAGAGAGAGAAACTGCTGGAAAGCAAAAGATTTAAATAATAATATTAATGAAAACAATTTTCATCCAAAGCAGACGCCTCAAATGAAAGGCAAAAGCTGAATATATGGACAAACTTGAAGTGAGGCCGAGAAGTGACGAGAGCAGAGGAGAGAAATGAATTTGCAGTTGCAGTTGTTGTTGTTTACTCTTCTGACTGGTGGCCAGCCGTTTGTTTGTGGGGGCGCCCCACAGGAGTCACGCGCCCTGTGAGGCAACTGAATCTGGTCACCTGTGTGTTTCCATGACAGGAGAGCGGCCGTTGTTTGTGGAGGCGGCCAGTTAGACATGCTGCGAGACTGGCCAGCTCGCGACATCCATCATTTGCGAGGCGGCGGCGGCCAGTCTCTTGCGATGCTCGCCCGCTGATTTGCCACAAAAATTGTTGTCGTTTGTCGCGCCGGCCTTGACAAATTCGGCCCAAACCCCAACGGCAGCCGCCACACTCTCCTCCCATTCAATTTGGGCCGCCTTTGGAGACTCCGACGACGTCTCATTGGTTATGTCATCGCCACTTGGCGGCCCAAACACAAAGGGCGCCCAAAGTGCGCCTCTTCCGGCAGCAAAACTGCGAATAATCATCGCGGTGGTCGGCGTCGACTGGCGCCAACAACAACAACAACAACATCAACATCAACATCAACAACAGCAGCAGACGTCAAGACTCTTTTTTGCCTCTTGGCGCGGCCATTTGATTTGAAGTTCAATTGAAGTTGGTGGCGCAGAGACAAAGAATGGGGAGGCCAAGAAGGAAGTCGAAGAGGCGGTGACGGGGGCGACGGCCACCAACAAAAGGAACCCAAATATACCAAAGGAAACAAAGGCCGCCTGGCCGACGAGGACAACTCTTCGGGTGGGCGTAGCACAACTTTTCGGGTTCACTTCAATTTGGTCGGAGATGGCGGCGGCGGCGGCGGCGACGACGGCAGAAGGCAAACGGCAAAAGGAAAGACAACTCGAATCGAGTCGACGCGTTGAATGGCGCGAAAGGAGGAATCCCAAAAATAATGAGGCCAAATTTCGTCTTGATTTCACTTTTCTCTCCTCCTCCTCCTCCACTTCGTCCTCGTCGTCCGCTTCACTTGGCCGCCAGCCACTAGAGACACTCCATTCACGAGTCGGACGACTGTTTACATCCAGCCGAGGCCACGATGACAGTGTGGCAGGCTCGCCGTCGACGACTTTGGCAAAGTTTAAAGCTCGTCGACTGGCCAGGGGACGGCTCCAGTGCAGTCGGTGGTTGGCACTGGCCCCAAGTCGGGCCAGGTCCTCTCCTCGGGCTGCCGGAATGCGGCCAAATGTAATTAGGCAACTTGCGGCGGCGGTGGCCGATCAATTGAGCGCGAACGTCACTTGCAAGCCATTGGCCAAATGCAATCCAAACCAATCCGATTCGATTCGATCCAATCCGATCCAATCGGAGCGAGCTGAAAGAGCGAGGAGAGTACAAACGAGGAGACAAAAGGAAACAAAAGAAACAATAGAGAGACAAAGCTCGCCCGACGGGCGGCAAAACCAAAACCACACCACCAACTGGACTGGACCGTCTGGGCGCCGCTGGACTCCTCGTTTCACTTGACCGGAAGCCGCACAACTCGGCCGGTGCCCTTCAGCGTCAGCTGGCGCGCCACTCGGCCCCTTGGCGAGCAATTGAATTCGAGTTGAAATGCACCGAAGGGTGGCTTCTTTGCTCGAGCTTCTCAGGCCACCGCACCTGGCCAATCAGGCCTCCATTGCGACGGCTGGGGCGGCCTCAAAGGGGCAGCCAGCCGCAAATGGGGGCCCAATTTAAACTGGAACTCCTGGCCGACTGCACAGAGGCGACGTGATCGATGGCGGCCCACCTGGCAGGCGGTCGGACGTGCAACTTGTGGAGGATGCGCCGGTTGGTCAGTCTGTCTGTCCGTCGTGTGGCTACCATCATATTCATTTGCTGTGGGGCGCCCACTTTAATTGCTGCTCACTTTGGGCCTTCTCGGCGACTCGTAGCTCTGCTCCTGGACGACGTCGTTGGAAACGGACGATCGAGCGCCGTCTGGCGCCACTCGAATTGAGAGCTAACATCACCGTCGTCGTCGTCGTCGTTCGAAAACAATTCAGACGTAGACTCCAACTCAGATACAATACGACCACCACTGGAAGGGCCAACATTTGCACTTTCAAAGTTTACGTTTGCCCGCCCGCTGTCGTTGTCATCGAGTGCCGTCGGCTGGCTGCAGTGGGCGCCCTGGCAGCCACTTGTTTCCGCTCCACTGCCAGCCACTGGCTGGCGGCCGCTCCTCCGCACCTGGCCCGCCTCCCTCTGATGCTGCCGGTGGTGGTCTTTGTGTTTGACGTTGTCTTAGTCGTTGTCGTTGTCGTTGTCGTTGTGGATCCTCAGGCCGCCCTGGGCGCCACTTCAGTATCGATTTCAGGCCCATCTCCGGCCGAGTGGGAGGAGGAGGAGGAGGAGCTGGAAGTGTCGCCTGTCTGGCCGACGACTTGTGTTGTTTGTTTGTTTGTGTCGTCTGGAAGAAGGGAAAAAGAGCGAGAAGTCAGTCGAGAGTCTCGCGGGTGGCTGCAGGCCCGGAACCGAACCATCCACGGCTGTCTGGCGCCCATTTGGGCCAAGAAAAACTTACCTGAACGAGACGGACGATGATTATCACCATCATCGTCGTGCTGGCCGTCAGCAGCCGGAGAGCCACCTGAAGTGGGGCCGCAAACTTCAACTTTGATATGGAGTTTCTTGGCGGGCGACATTCTCGGCCGCCGCCGCTGCCGCCGCCGCCACCGCCACTGACGACATCAGCGGCCGCCTCTCCGAGGCAACTCCCCGAGAGCCAGCACCACCTTCACGGTTGTCGTCGTCGGCCCTGGTGGTCGTTTGTTGTCGTTGTCGTCTCGATCGTAATCTCTCGGCCAGGCGCGTTGGCGGCCTCTGGCTGCGCGCGTCATATCCGCCGCCTTCTCCTCGCCGGCCGTCATTATTATAATTCCGACGAAATTGCCTCATCAAGCGCGCCAATCTTTGTTTGGCCCGGCGCCAGGTCGTTATTTGCATCGCCATCGTCGTCGTGGTCGTCGTTATCAGCTTGCATTGTTGGCCCGCCCAAAGTGGTGGCTCTATTCGGCAACGGCGACGCCGCCACTCTGGACCCTCGAGAGTGGCCCCAGGCGAGCAGGTTGTCGTCATTGTCGTGAGCCACCTGCTGTTCCTCACTTGTCCATTTGCCGACAGCGCCCACTCGTCCACCTTCAGTGGTGTAAGGTTAGCTCGACGTCCTCAGCGGCGCCCAAGCAGGCGCCTCCTGTTCGTGCGTCTCCTGGGCGCCTCCACGGCGGCGGCGGCCCATTCATTGATCGACTTGATGATGTCTGTCGTGTTGGGCGCCGCTGAGAGGAGGCAAATTTGTATTATCCAACGACGTCAATTCGGATGACGAATATTGTTGTTTTTCTCGTTGTTGTTGTTGTTGGCTCGAATGAGATCCATTTGGAGTTATGTCATCGCTGGCCAACTCGTGCTCTCCTTCTTCTCGGCCAGTTTCGCGCCAATTTGACCGACTTTCGCCCATCACTGGCTTATCATTTGGATTAAACTGGTCGCCACTCAAAAGGCGCCGACTTAAGTTGTTTATGTTGTGGCCCATTCAGCAGGTTGTTGTGGTGGTTGTCGTGGTCATTTCGGCCGCGAACACTGGCGCCAGTCTCGCCCTCCCCTCCTCCTCCTCCTCCTCCTGTGGATTATCTCGCAACTCTTCTCTGAGTTGTGGTGGTGGACGAGGGCGGCCGCCTTCGCTCTGCGCTGCACAAACCCGCCAGCCAGTGAAACTCTATCCTCGAGTTCCGTTATTTTGCGCCCACCAGAGGAGCCGCCGTTGGATTTGCTTTCAATCGACTTCCGGCCGGCGGAAGCTGACGAGGCCGCCCTCGTCGTCGTCGTCGTCTCCTCGCGACAGAATCGATTAATGATGATTCGGCCTTGGACGGGCGGCTCGGCCAGTTTAATGGCGCCCCAACAACAACCAGTCCGTCGTGAACTGAGCCGAGTAGTCGTCCGCTGCCACCGCCGCCACCTCTCCAGCATCATCGCCGTCGAGCTGATGTGCTCCACACTCTACTACGTCATTTAAGGTGGTCCTCATTGTTCCTGCTGCGCTCTCAGGAGCCTCGTGGACGCCCCACTGGCACATGTTGTCGCTGAGCCACTTGTTCGGGGCCCACTTAGGCCCGCCACCGCCGTCGCCGCCGGTAGTTGGGGCCGCAAAGGTGAGCTGACGAGGAGGCCGGATTGCTCTTGATTGGAATTCGCGCCCGGCCGGCCACTTGTTCGCTCCACCTGGCGCACCGGCCCGACTTTATTATTACTTTCATCAAATTTCTTGTCGCCGCCGCCTCCGCCTCCTACATCGAAGCCACTCGCCTCTGCCTCTGCCGCCGCCACCAGCGCCGAGTGTCTCTCGTCGACTGGCCGACAGTGTCCGGAATAGATTAAGTTGCTTATCTTTGGCAGGCCTTACTACTGACGACTGGAGGAGGTAGCCGCCAGACGTCTCACTTTCACCCCGGCAGCTCCACCTCCACCGCCGGCTCCGGCGCTCCTCGCGTCGGCCGCCAGCCTCGGCCCACTTAATTCCGACACTGAGCTGGCTGGGCGCCGATCGAGGCCGTCGTCGTCGTCGTAGTCGATGGCCGTCGCTGTAATGCTCGTGCCATCGAGCGCCCTCGCCGACGAGGCTGCACTGATCTCTCGCTGATTTATCGACTGCCTCGGCCGACTGGCATCTCTTCGGCCGAGCTAAAATTGCACTGTTTTGGTGCTGACCGTCGTCGTCGTCGTCGTCGTCGTCGTTATCGTCGCCGCCTTCGCTGGCCTTGTTGTTTGTGTCAGAAACAACACAACTTTCAGGCCACGCCACCAGGGCGCCCGGAATTCGGGTTGTTCTTGGTGACAATGTCCTCCACTGGACGGTTTCCCGCGTTGATTGGCGACGTCGATCTGAACTGGACGACCACTTGACAGTAGCATCGGCGCGTCAGTCCAGCCATTACGATTGGGGCTGCTCGTTTCCGCCGTCGCCGTCGCCTGCAGCCAGTCCGTGCCCTGAATGCCATGGGCACCCATTAGGCGAGTCTGCGGCATCTTCTCCGCATGGACGGCCATTGTCCTTCACGCCCACCGGCACGTCCACAAGTTGTTGTTGTTGTTGTTGCTGCTGCTGTTGGCCTACCGACTGGTGGGCCCAACACCACAGGTAAGCCGATAAGTTCCTAATACCACTGCAGTCCCTGTTGCTGGCTTAGTGGCCACCTGCTCGTCCACCCGAATTCCGTCGGTCGTCGAAGTCCCCGCCGAAGCCGGGCGACGGCCCATTAATTTCTGCTCGCCGCTCGACCCATCAGAAGTCGGCTGGACGCCAGGAAGTGGCTCCTGGCCGCCACTGTCCAGACCTCCATTCGCGATTGCCTCTCTGTGATGGAGGCCATTAGTCCATTCACAAGAAGGCGCCGGCGATCTGTCGGCCGATGTATTATTATCGGCTCGGCTCGGCTCGCCCAACGAATGGCCATTGCGACAGCTAACTGCAGTCGACGTCCAGCTCGAGCTGGCCGATCACTGCCGACTTGGACCCGAACGCCTCGGCAGGCCAGTGCGTCGGCGCCAATCAAACCAATAATTTCTGGCCGCCCTTTGTTGTTGTTGTCGTCCAGGTCGTTGTTGTTGTTATCGGCGGCGGCGGACGTTTCAGTTTTTGTTGTTATCGGCGGCGCGCCAGCCAACTTGTTGTGATGTAATCGGCTCCGCGAGGGACTCCACTAATAATATTGATACTCTTTGATGGAGACGGCCATTTAATGGGCAAGCGAGAGAATGATTTCCATCCCACAATGGCTGGCGGCGGCGGCGGCCATGGCGGGCTATTTGTTGATCTGCCGCTTGCCAATCACTCGCAACTTGGCCACCTTCGGCCTGGCCTCTAAGGGCGGCGCCAATTTATGGGCCACCTCCTCTGGGCCGCCTGATTATGGCCACCACTACAATTGCGGTTGCCGACTGGTGGTGGCTGCGGCGGTAGTGGCGGCAAATCATTAGAGTGTCGGCCAGTTAGTGGACAAGAAGAAGAGCCAGAGGTAAAGGTGGTGGCGCCGGCGGTGGCGGTTGGGGGCGCCGAGACCGATTTAGATCTGCTGCTAAGCGGCCGAGTGGGGAGTGGCGCCATCAGGCCCATTAGGATTGGGGGCCAGCTGCCGAGGAGCCACTTGCGGCCTCGCTCGGGGATAAGATGACGACCACCGAGACGACGACGACGACGAGCCGAGTTCATCTAATTTCTCGATCACGTCGCCTCTTGCGCCCGATGAAAGTCGGCCGAGATAATCTTTTGATTTATTGCTCTGGCCGTCACTGGCGCCGCCCACTCCACTGGCGGCGCCGTCCATTTGGCCAACCTGCGCCTGATTCTTGGCCGTCACCGACGCGGCCCGCAGCTCATCATCAATTCTGCCACTTTGTGCCTCCGACCTTGGCCGGCCAGGTGGGCCACCTTTGGCCATCCGGGCGCCTTCAATCCACGACAGGCGCTCAAATAAGCTCCACTTCTCAATTCAATTAGCGGCGGTGGCGGCCGCCCCCATGACCGCCCCCGACTGCCATTAGCATCATCGGCGCCAATTGATCCCAGGCGCCGATTGTATTCCTTACAAACCATATCGATTAGGCTCATTAATTGGACTTTTTGTGTATGTTCAGATGCTCCATTTCCCGCTTCCTCTTGGTCGACCTTTTCACCTGCCGAATGGACTTCGTGTGGCCGTCCCATCTGATGGTGGCCGTGGCGGGCGCTCGAATGCTTGTCGAGTTGCCATTTTAAATCGAAATATTTCAGGCACAAGGCGCATTGATATTGAACGCTGGCGATGCTCATCTTGGGAGTTGTGATCGATAATAATAATAATCATCATCGGAAATTAGTTCTTAAAGATACGAATGATAGAGAAATTAAGTGAAGAAAAATTTCATGAAAAGTAGAGATCCTCTCGTAGGCAACGTCACCATGGAAACAGGTCAGATGCATCGTTACATGGGCACTTCTAGCGTGGCAAATCATATACATATATAATGATGGACATGTATCATATTTATTCACTATTATTTACTGATGATCAGGATGATGTTGTGCATGCGGATGGTCAATGAAGTCGGCTGAGCTCCTCGATGGTCTTGACGAGGTCGTCCAGGGCAACTCGGCCTCCTTGGCCACCGACTCCATCTTGTCCCGGCTCAGATCGAGGAAGGTCTCCACGAGGTCGCCGTCAATGAAGCCGTTGGCCGGCATGTTGCACTTACTGGAGATGTAGGCGCGCCACTCCGAGTGGTCAATCTTGCCCACCGACTTGACCAGCGCGGCCAGAATGGACTGCACCAATTCCAGTCGCTTGAATAGAGCCTCGTCGATGGTCAGCACCTGGGCCAACCACCCCGTCCACTGTTCCAAATAGGGTGGCCCGCTTGATGTCTATACTGCTCTCGCTTGGGTGTCGTACCACTAGGCTGCCCGGATAGAGGACATTCACGGCGTCGCCCAAATGGAACGCGCCCGCCTGTTGCAAGATGTTCTTGTCGGCGTCGGCGGCGCTCTTGGTGTCTCGTTTGCACACAAACAGGTTGTAGCAATGGTCCGCACCCATGTAGGTCTCCTCGTCGAGGATCTCGATTTCGGTCAGCCAGCCAGGGTTGACGTCGCGCGCCACCTCGTCGAAGTGGGCCTGCAATGGTTTGTATGTATACAATGACATGGACCTCATCAGGTCGCCCATGAGAATCAAATCGTCCTTTCGTTTCATATAGATGGCAATGGTTGCATTGACGTGAGTGCTCTCAATGTGAAGCTCGCGCCTCGAGTTGAGCTCAATCAAATTCACCGAGGCATTAATTCCGGCCAAGAATTTGTTATTCTCATATCCACATAAACAATAACAACACCCTTTGATAGTTAACTCGGCTATTTGTTGCAAATTCGACTCCTGGCTCCACTTGAACACCACAATACGGCCCTGCTTCGCCTCGGGCTCGTCCGTGTTCACAAAGGCCGTTCCAACAATGAAATACTCCTCCTTAGTTTCGCCCAACTTTGCCGACAATATACTAAACGCCTGCTCCGAGGGCATAAACTGGTGCGCATGTAGCACTCAGAATGTATGCTGATCAATGATCAACAAATTATAGATGTCCAATTCCATTGAATCATGCCCGACGACCACTGGCTTGCCCAAACTCGAGCCCATGGCCATGGCAGTGGATTTCGAATGGGCCTTAGTGCTGGCCGATTGTCTCAATGGTTGAGCCATTGATGTCGGGCGTATCCACTCGCCGACAGTACTCCAAAGGTGTGAGTTGATTGTTGGTGGGCAATCTTACAGGAGATTCGTGCAATGGAATTGTTTTAATATGTAACTTCTGAATCTCATCCACTGTTCCAAATAAGATATCCGAGTCACTCACAAGAGCCAAACTGTCCGAATAACAGGCCGTATCCAAGGAACACATATAATTCACCTCTTTCAGGTTTACATTCGAAAACACCAACTTGTTGTTGCTTGGAGTATATGACTGTTGGCCTATCCGAACAGGCAAAGATGCTTGTGGTCGACTGTGATTTGAATGGACGTAATATGGTCTGATAAGTTCCAAGTGTTACCTTTTTGCAGTTAGATAAAGTTCCTTAATTGGATCGAGTCTAAAGTAAAACACAGAGCCATCGCCGAGGGCGCACAACAAATAGCAAAGTCTTCGAATTTTGCGGTCAAAATGGATCTGGGAATAACACTAATATCCGTTGCTAGTTCAACTCGATGTAACTCAGTCATATCTGGAAGGCTGTATATCACAATGTTTCGATTAAACCAGAGGCCCACCGACAGTAGCTGCTTATCAGGCGTTAGCGATGAGATGTCCAAACAGGCAATCTCCGATTCAAGTGTCATCTCCTTTGATAGCACTAATTTGTTTGGTTGTATGTCGAAATAATAGAGTTGTTTTCCGTCGGCACAAACAACATTATTATCATTGTTGCTTACGGCAAAGATACCATTTTCACTTGGCAACATCCAAGCGTCATTCAATGACTTATTGACCGAGCTAATCAGCCTGATGGCATTCCTGGTCACCTGAATAATCTGGGAATGCGCAACATTAGCGCATAGAGCTGTACGTTTCTTTCTATCAAAACCATCCTCCTCTATTTTGTTGTCGAAATCGCCGCTGTCCTCACAGAACCACAAGAATGAGTCTTCGATAAATGTAAGCAACAAATAGTTGTCTTTCTTTTGATCCTCACCAATCTTCAGCGACCAAACTCCTTTGATTTGATAGCAATTGCATTGAAGCGTGCTCGTTGATACCAATACCGTTCCTTATTATCCGTATGGAGCCATCCTTTTTGAAATCCCGAACAAGACACCAGCTGACCTTGGCCTTGCTTCTCCAAATCAACCAGACACATGTCAGAGATGGGCCCGACATTTGTGTAGGTTTCACAGACCTCAATAAATGATCCATCCTCGTCTCGTGGCTTTGTAGATAGCTTGATGAGCTGTGAATCGCCCAATCTAGAGCCAACAAACACCATGGCATTGTCCAGATAGGAGATGCACTCTGGACTAGATATTTCTCCAAGCAATTCTGAGGGTCATATTCTTCACTTCGAGTTTCGTATCGTCGGGTCTGAAATCGCTAGCCTCTATTTGTAAACAAAATAACTTACCCGATAGATCACCAAGCAAATAGCGT
This sequence comes from Oxytropis ochrocephala, assembly GCA_020916435.1. Lineage (NCBI taxonomy): Eukaryota > Viridiplantae > Streptophyta > Magnoliopsida > Fabales > Fabaceae > Oxytropis > Oxytropis ochrocephala. The sequence goes on from JAJHUT010000096.1 coordinate 57,270, forward strand.
GATCCATCTTTATCAATCTGAGTATAACAGTTGATGGGAGATTGTTTCATGAGGGGCGGCTCGATGGCTATCTCTTGTTCCCCATTGATGTATGCAATTGATTCTAAAGCTACCACTATAACACCACCAAAAGGTTGAGGAACCGGTATGATGATGCTCGCTTCGTTGGCCACATTGTCTTTGCTCCAGGGGCCGAGGATGAACTCTCTTTCCTCAGTGAGATCTCGTATGTTTTCACATTGCAAGTGCTCGACGAGTGTTCACGGTAGATAAATCCGATGGTTGGATTTGGGTAACCATGTAGGAATGTGATATCAGTGATATTTAATTCCTCCATCCTAATGTTGAAAGCCTCGAGTTCGCCTGGTTTATTTTTCTCAATAGGTATGACCTTGAATAGGCCATCATGAAGTCTCAGGCCTATTATTTTACAAGACGGATCGATGATGACAATATTGCCGCCCTCAGATGGTCGGCTGGCATTGTCGGCAATGTTGCCGGACCTCCGTGTGATGATGTCGATGGTGTCAGGTTGTGGACCCTCGATACATTCCAGAACTGCAACATGATATTTGTTTGTCAATAAAATAGTAGATCCTTGTCATGACCCGGCGGCCTAAACAATTTGATCGTATCAATGCGTCCGTAGATGCCCACTTCATGTATCGTCTTAAGACCATCTGGTGTGACTCTTGAAATTTCAATTCTGGACAATTTGGCTGTTATTAGATTAATATCGTCAGGGCCGGTGAAATTTCCCGTGATACTGTTGCTGACGGCTGAGGCCCTATTAGATGTAACTACATAATTGTATGACATAGTGACATGAGATTGTGGTAATTATTTGGCCCTGGCGAATAAGTGTTGTGTTGCCTATGAATAGATTAGCTCTGAATGTTTGGCTATCAATGTGTGTGATGATGTTTAATGATGAATAATGAGGTAATTGGGATAGTGATAGAGAAATGATAACATCCTAATAATGTCGTTTCCAAAGGGACTCCCACCTTGAGCCACGCCATGTGATTTCTATCCCACAAAGAAGGCGCGTGCTGATCGCCGCCACCGCGTTTTCGTTGTGGTTTTTTTGAGTACGCAACTGGGAGCAGGCGGGCGGGCCGGATCATTCGAGAAGGCGTGTAAGACGGACAGCCCGTAGGCGCCTCTGACAAGCCCAGGCATAAGAATCGGCCACTCCAATTGGACCGTCATTGTTCGGGCGTCCCGCGCGGGTCAACATGATGACTACAGTCGGTCATCATAGATTTGTAACAAAACTAGCCGTCTCCGACTTTAAACACGCATCCTAGGAGATAGTCCTATTAGGTCATCGAGCATCCTGTGGGACTGAAATTTGATACATCATCAACCAATACAATGGGCAGGGGTGTACATCTCACTTGACAAGTGGTGGTGATTATTATTTGGGGCGGCCCGCGAGTGATACAAGTGGGCGTGTCATCGAATAGTTTCTTGCCGATGAAATAGAAAGAGAAGAGGCGGCGACGGCGGCCGAATTCTAGATTTTGTGTGTTTGTTCGCCACCGAATTGTCTGTATTTTCGTTCGCTCGTTCGTTCGAATGGAAAAGACACAAATTCTCTTTCATTGTTTTGTGCTCCCCCACCCACCCAACAAAACACTTTTCACGCTTAAAACTGTGCTTGTGTTTATTGGTGGACGATTCCCTTCCCCCGTCCCTGCCGGCGCTCGCCCAACATTCTCTCGCTAGTGGCGTTTGGTTGGGGAGCATCGCCAATGGACACTTGCACTTGGTATCAGGGGAAGAAGACACCGATCGAAAGTAGGAACAGAGGACGGTAACAGGCGATGGCAACAATTGTCGAGTCCGATCATCATCATCATTTACACGGGCAGTCTGAGGAGCGCCGAGGGGCGAGGAGAGAGAGAGATGAAGAGGAGGAGGAGGAAGACGAAGAAGAAGAAGAAGCGCAGCAAGTTGGGCGCCCAGAGAGACAGACCGCAGCGGGCGCAGTCAGAGGGCGAGAGACACAAAGCGAGAGCAAAGTGGCGAAAGCAGTAAACAAAACTGAAGAAGAGCCACACGACGCCCGAGATGAGGAGGAGGAGAAGAAGGAGAAGAGGAGACAGAGCCCGGCCGCCGGCAACAACAACCAGAACTACGCGCATTCACTTGCTCTGGTTGTGTGGTGTTGATTTTGATATTGTTGTTGTTGTGCGTCTCTCTCTGTGTGTCTTCCTTTCTCTCTGTCTCTTTCTCTTTCTCTGTTCGCCCACTTGGAGTGCCTGTTGCTCTCTGCCTCTCACTTGCACTGGTTTGCTGCTGCTGCCTTTGCCGGCTCCTTCTCACTGTCTACTGCCTGTCCGCTTTTCCCTCTCGTTGCGGGGCAGCTCGCGCACTGTTAACGCCGCCGTCGCTGGTTTTCCTGGTGGTCCCCTCCGGAGCACCAGGAAAGTTCGGCCATCACCACCACCACCACCACCACCACCACAATAATAATAATAACACATAATAATAATCACCACTACCATCGCGATTATCATCTCCTAGCAATCCTATTGTACCATCACCACCATCTCTATCAATTTAATTTAAACAAACCGATAACTATTTTGATTCTTCCCTTGTGAGGCTCCTATTCATACAGATTATTTACTATGTAAAACCGGAGCACAATTTTATCATCACCATCATCATATAACCATATTAATTAATCCCTATCAATATATTTGCTAAACTATACGATCATATAGACTTCTTAATTATTACACAATACCATATTAACCAATTTAAAATGTCAGTTTTCCAGTCACTCATACCGTCAAACAACGCTCTACTCAAGAAAATACTCAACTGGAAGCAAAGTGACGAAGAGGACACTTGGAGACAGCGAGCTGTAGATACGTTAATCAAGAAATTAAAGAGACAAAATCCCGGCGACTATACTAACTTTCAGCGGGTTTTAGAGAAAAATCTGAAGAGACGCCATGCATTACGATACCCAAGTCACAGGATGGACGTCTACAGGTGTCACATCGCAAAATGTTACCACAAGTTATGTATTGCAGAATATTTCGGTGGCCAGATCTGCAATCGCAACATGAATTGAGGTCCCTGCCAATGTGCCAATTTAAACCAAACAGTCGTGACTCGACCCGAATCTGTGTCAATCCCTATCATTATGCTCGCGTAGATCATTCGCTATATCCGCCTGTCGTTACGCCACGTAAAGCGGAAACAGACACTGAATTCATTAATGCCTCACCACCGCCCTTTGTCGCCCTTGTCGCCATTATCGCCTAGCTCAACTTATTCTCAGCAACCAGGAAGTCCTAATAATTACTTCCAGCACTCGTTAAATCAAATGCCTCAGCCTGCCCACGAGCACACCCATCAATATCTATCGTCGTCTCATCAACATCAAGCATTTAAAAATGAAAACAATCCAAACGATCCATTTAGTTATATGCAACAACATAAACTCCATGGACAATCTCAAAACAATCCCGGATTTGCCTATGCCAGCCAGTCGCCTTCATCTGAATCAAATTACTACAACGGCGGTGTCGGACCAAACGGCGAGCCATTAATTAATTTGGCCGAATCGCCGCGCGCTCCACAATCATTTGAATCACAGACACCGCCGCCGAGATACAGTGGCCGAGATCAAACACAATTGGGCATGATGCCGATGGACACGACTGATGAGGCCAGGCAAACTAATGCCAGCTTCACTGGAGCTGATGACGGCCAGAGCATTGGTGCAGAATCACATATGCAGAGTTGAACCAGAAGATTGGTGAACCATTTAAGGGCAGCTCTCCGCAGGTAGTTGTAGATGGCTATACTAATCCATCGATCCACAATCGTCGCTTCTCTCTAGGTGTTCTATCTAATATTAATCGTAATAGCACAATTGAGATGACGAGACGAGCCATCAGGAAGGGCATTTGTCTGGAGAAGTTTGAGGACAAGATCTATGTCAAAAATTTATCTGAATCATCCATATTTTCCACTCAAAGAATTGTAATGTTGAAAATCAATTGAATCAACATGCTGTCATCAAGATTGAAACACAAAGGGCGACACAAGATCTTTGACCAGAAAGTGTTCGAAGATTTGGTGCAAGAGGCAATCCGATGTCCAGATGGGGCAAAGACGTTCGAAAGACTATATTCTCTAACTGAGCATTGTATTATTAAGATGAGCTTTGTCAAAGGTTGGGGCTCAATTTATCAACGGCAGGATGTCACATCGACCCCTGTTGGATTGAAATTTGTCTATTAAAACCATGCGCATTGATTGATCAATACTTACAGCAAACTGGACCACCGACGGCTCACATAACATCAACTTCTTGAGTAACCTAAAATAATGATATGAACGAAGCTGAGAAATTCAAACCAAAACCAGGACACAAATACAGAAACTACTACGACGACGACCATGGCCAGTCAATAAACAGGACGAAAACTAGTTGACCACTTAACTATTATCGCACTTTGAAGTTCTCACAACCAAACTAAAAACGAAGATGGTGAACACATTGATTTCAAATAAATCTTCAGGTAACAAACATCTTTTCGACAAGATCTGTATCTATTGAAACTTGATTGGGTTACATCATGGTCAACGGCAGAGGTCAATTGCTAGTTTTGGTGCTGCTGGACTTCTCTAGGTATCGATTTTTTCCTCTTCGAATTCTCTCTCGAGCACTTTTCGTCTCTCATCTAATTTGCTTTGTTCTGCGCTCTCGAAACTCTGGACCCTAAGGAGATGCTCGGACATTAGTTTATCTCTCCTGAGTTCGGCTTGTATTTTTAATCGATGCACCTGCGCCTCATGGTTGCCCCCATATCCCTAACGAACTTATCGGCATCCTCTTTCTCCTTTCTTAGTTGCAGCACGAGTAGATGCTCCTCAATTTTCATGAAACATCGTTGGAGGTTCTTGAGATCACAGTTTATATTGTTGATTCGTTCGTCCAAGTTTGCCAGAGATTTATAACCGCATATGAATTGATCTAAAGCGTCCAGACGTCTGGCGCAGCTTTGCTCGATGGAATTCAATTTCGTGAGGGCCGTTTTAGCCTTGATTGTATTCTTTTCACTTGTTTGGTGTAAATATTCCCATTGTCTCTCAAATTTATCCAACAAACGAAAACCGGCCGTAAATCTATCCTTCGGCACGTGTCGGTTATCAGCGTCCATCATACAAATGTACCTAGAATGTGTGCTTTAAATCAACAAAATCTTGTTTGCTCTTCTATCGGGTCGTTGTAGTTGTGTTCTAGGGGGGCTTAATTAAGTTTATCCGAGTAAGTAAATAGTTAAACAACAGGTGTTTATTCTAGAAAGTCTCTCTACATATATCTCTTCATTTATCTAGTGTTGGTAAACAAATGTTATAATTGAGTCCCTCAAACAATTCTTTATGCGCGGTGTCATTCAATTGAATTTCGCGCCTACAACAAGTTCGCAGAGATATAAATGTTCGCCTTTTCGTTCATAATTTTGTATATAAATAGTAAAATAGAACTTTATGATAAAACATTATTCCCTACCCGATGAATTACAGTTATATGTACATATGAAACAAATTACATCAATATCTGGTTAATATTCACCCTCACCAGATACAAGGAAACCAAACAATATGCTCACCAAAATGACAACCCAGTTTAATTAGCTGTAGATATTAATGAACCACCGATATATGGTTATTAGAAACATAGCACTCAACACCACCACCAAGTCTCACTCACCGTTTCAGCACTCCTGGCCTTGGCATCTATGCCAAGGCCACTTTATTATACAATATTGATTGATTATCAATACTAAAATCACAATCAAGCACTAATATATTGTAAATCTCTTGTATTATCGCATGCGACGACAAAAACACAACCATCAAGACTTTCATATTGAAAAAGTCAACTAGTTACTAGGACGAAAACGCAAACATTGAATTCTAATCAAATATGCATTCTAACAAAGCACTCACCAGCATGCTATTTCAGTATGTCAAAATGACCAAAAGCATAATTCATGCCATCTCCAATAAACCGGATGATGAATGCGAATGGCGCAACATATTTCAATTAATGTACCATATGCGCATAAGCTCTCGCTTGTTCACAATGTGGACAACTCGTATCGGACCTATATACACCTGTCCAAGAGCCCTGTCATTGTGTTTGTGCTAACTGTCGTAACGATAACGCCCCAATGAGTTATAGTTGTGGTATATGCCGGCGTGCCTTTCAGGCCAGTCAAAATGGTTTCAGAACTTAATAGTGATCTAAATCATACTGCAGTAGGATTTGTACAATTATGTAAACTACTTGTAGCCAAGGAAATGGTTCAAAATGGTCAGATCTACAGGTCAGCACTCAAAATGGACCAATCACTTTTGTCAACTTATACAGGAAGGTTGTAATTCAGATGGTTTAGTAGATCGTCAAAGCTTGGGCGATAAGTTCCGCAAAAAGGTTAAACAAAAAGAGCATCATTGTAGATGTGGCTCAGGAGCTAAAAAGTTGGAAGGTCGTGGGCCAGGTAATCTGACTTGTTTAGGACAAAGATGCGCTTGTTATAAGGAAGGAAAAGCTTGTATAAGCTGTAAATGTGTTAGTTGCAAGAATCCCAATGGAACTTCTAATGAATTTCAGGGTCGAGGATCCTGAACCACTTTATGATAGCTCAAGCATGGAAACATTTTGTAAATTTCTTTGACTCTTTCCCTTTGAATGTTAACATCAATTGTCTAGGTGGTGAATCCTTCAATCTCAGATTTTGGACGTAAACTTGTGCGCTCTTATAAGCTAATTTAACCTCCACTTCGCTAGATTTTGGTCCAATCCATAGGAAGACCTGGCTACCATTGTCCAGTATCATAATATCATCGTCGGACAGGTCATCCTGGCAAAAGTCAGAGCATTTCTCAGATATACAAAAGTATCCCTTGTCGTTGGAGCCCCTGAATAGTCTAATGTATTTCATGAAACTGGCATCTGTTTCATAATCACGACGACCACCAAGCAAACTCCAAAACTCGTCTGGTTCCTCGCCCTCCTGATGACATTGACTGAAACATCCTCCGTCTCAATCGAGAACTTCTCTTTAGCTATCTCTTCAGCTAACTTGGCCTCGCTTTTCTCAGCCTTGGAACCAACCCAAACATATATCCTCGACTTGGTAGGAGTAACGTAAGCATGATCATCTGAAGAAAATCCATTAAGTTGAATGGCATTGACTCGTAATAGATATGTAAAACCAGAGTTCAGTTTGCTTGAGTCTGGTTCAATCTCGATACAACGCAAGGTCAATGGATTCCTATTTGATCTCAAATGATATAGGCCGATGGGTTTGGTGGGTAAGGCTCTTTTGCGTTTGCCCTGATGAATTATAAACTTCTGCCTAAAATGAGAAAGAAACTTGATGTTCTCTTGTTGTTGGTGCATCTGAACGACCTCGAGCTTGTTGCAAACAAGGCCTCAAATTTTTCCTCAAACTGAAAGTGAATGTGAGCCAGCCCATCTTCGATGCTTGTCTACCCTGCCAGAAGTAAACAACACACTTAAAATCATCATCTTGATTAGATTGGACATCGCTACCACCTCCACCATTACATTGATTGGTTGGAACTCCATTTGGAAGCCTATTTTCGTCCTTATATCCTTTGTGTCATTGTTATCCTCCGAGGACACAGTCTCCTCAGGTGGCACATAATAACGGCATAAAAATACATAACAATCGTCGGTGTAAAAGTGACCATACTCTTCCTTGGGAAGTTCGACAAATCGTTTGCCTTTGTCAAGTATAAATGTATCGATCATTTCCAATTCATCGTTCCATTCTTCGATTAAAATTTGACACTCCTCTTCAGTCAATGTCATGGGTATGGGCGCAAACAAGGAGGCCAGATCAATCTTGACCTTTTGTTCGCTCATCCATTTGGACAAATTGGCTCCGGTCTTGGATACAGATTCTGCAGTTCTAGTGTAATCGACCGCAATGACATCATCCCAATCTCTGAATTTTGTCTTAAATAATTGCGATTCAGTTCTGCATTGGCGAGTAGTATTAATTTGATTTATACCAGTTTATCATTAGTATCATATTCAACAAGTAATGAAATGATTGGAATAAATCCTTCTCTTGTTCAATAACTTACCCTTGAAGACAACTTGTGATTGAGGCAAACTGTGGTCTCTTCAACATCAGAGAAGAGCTCTTGAGCCAACTTGAGAGCTGCATTCCTTTGCAAGCTTTGAGCTCTTTCTGCCCAACCTATATTCCCAATGAGATGTAATTGAAGTTAGCCAAACAAACGTCACACCATTTGAACCACTCAAATCTCATCAGCGACAACCAAAGGATTTCAAAATCATCCAATTACTTACCAAACAAAGACATCTGTCAGACAGTCCAAAATGTATACATTCGTTGCAACTAGATATTTAGTTAGAAGGTGACCGGGTTTAAAGTCAATTTGGAAGAAGCTCTATGTATCCAACACCAAGAACAATATGATAACTGATTTTGAAGAGAGAGAGAGAGAGAGAGAGAGAGAGAGAGAGAGAGAGAGAGAGAGAGAGAGAGAGAGAGAGAGAAAAGGAACACCGAAAGGTTAATACACTGGATTATGGGTTGAGAGATGTAGAGATGAGTATGAGGTTGCGTACTTACAGCACTGGCCTAATTGGCTGGAAGTTGTCGACTTCAAAATCGTCGGAGAGATCAATAGTTTTAAAAGGCACTTTGGGTGGGGATCAGTCAAGTTTAGCTCTTCTAGTAGCTCTGCTGGCTCATCGCCTTGTTCACAAAATATCAATTCGGCCTTGTTCTTGCGCTCTTCTTTGTTCAGCTTCTCACCAAGTAATCGAGCCTTTTGTCTGGTTGTATTCTTTGATTTCATCCCATTCCAAATAAATATTTTGGTTCCAATGTCAACCAAGAATACAAATCTCGAGTCTAATGAGTTGGACGAGACGGCCACCGTCTCCAGATGCAGTTGTCTAGTTTTCTCAGCTACCTCATGTAGTCTGAACATTCTATGGGGATACTCTGTCTCTTCAACTGTGTAGAATCCACTAGTTGTCCAGGCACCTTTAACATAATCAATACCATCAGGAAACAAAGCTAAAAATTCATCAGATTCTTCGCCTTGTTTCTCTCTCACTGTTCTACAATAAGCATTCAGGTGATTACGTAGCCCCACAGCATGGATTGCGGAACAAGCCTTCTTGTCTAGTGAACATTCTGATCCAATCCAATAGAATATCTTCCAATTGAGGGATAAGTTCTCATCTATGTGGGTACTGAGAACAATATAACAATCAGCATCGAAAAACTTTCCATGCAAGCTGGCATCCATTAATACAGGGCAAAAGTTTTCAATCTCCCAAATGGTGAGTCCTTGAATCTGACCAGTGGTTTCGTCAAAGAAGTCACTGTAATCGATGGGCGGTTTCTCTAGAATCTCATCCCATCGTTTTGGCTTCATCTCAGGCTCAAGAAAGTCTGACTGATTATTGGCTATAGCATCTTTCTCCTTCACAATATCTCTCATGCCTCTCAGAACTATTGCCTGATTTGTCTCGTCCTCGGCATCATCTCTGGCGCGTCTTATCAGTCGCAATCGTCTAGCGATTGGATCCTTGATTGTATTCGCTTGTTGAGCGGGCAGCCGGGCCAGGTCGGGATCACCGGCCAACCTCAATTGGGTGTTCAATGAAAAATCTATATTATAGAATTCACTGTTCTTTTGTGATTCGCTCAACGGTTTTGGGGGCATAATTAGTTCAGGATTATTTGAGAGATCAAGAACTTCGAGATCGTATAATAAGTGTATTGTCTCTGGTAAAGTTATCAGCCTGTTGCTTGTAAGCATCAATTTCTTAAGCCTACCACATCTGAATATGCTCTCTGGAATTAGTTCCAGCTTATTCCGAGCCGCCATAAACACTTCAAGCTGATGTAATTTCCCCAAGGCGGCAGGTAAGCCCTCGAAGATCAGTTGATTGTCATTCAAAATAACCTCTTGAGATTGCACAGTTTGCATAATGATGATGGTATTGCGGCGAGTTGGTTGCGAGATAAATTAAGAGTCTCTAATTTTGGCCACCAGTTTCCAAAGTTCTCTGGCATCTTGTTGATCAAATTCTCACTGATATTGAACCTTTTAAATCTTTCAAATTACTGAGATCCTCGGGAACCTTGACCAGCTGATTTGATGAGAGATTTAATTCGACTAGATTGGTCAGTTCACCAAGCACAAAAGGGTCAGTATTGTGACCATTACGTTGAGTATTAGCTAAATGCAAAGATTTCAGGGTGTTTAGGCGCTCAATTTGCCTAAATTTGGCCTCTTCAAGTGGGTTATTGTTTAGTATAAGTGTTTCTAATTTAGATAATCTTCCTATTTGCGGTGGTATGGTTCTGAGTTCATTATCACTAAGATCCAAGTGGACCAGTTCTGTTAGTTGTATAAACAATTGTTCGTTAATTGTTTTTAGATGATTATGGCTTAAATTTAGAATACTCAATGAATGACAACTTTCCAAACACTTTGGTATCACTGACAGATTGTTATGGCTTAGATCTAGTACAGTTAATGTTGATATATCCTTGAATAATTCAACAGGTATATTGTTGGCGCCGATTCTATTGTGACGGCAATCTAGAATTTTCAAATTTTTTCATATAAATTAGTTCGCCATGGAGACTTGTTAGATTGTTATGTGATACTCGGAGCTCTTCCAATTTATCAAACGTTTTAAATTCTTCTGGTATCCAATTTAACTGTGTGTGTCTAATTTTCAACCACTTTAAACCTTGCATTTGGTCAATAGTATTGGGAAAATTTTCGCCTTGAAAGTTGTTGTATGAGAAGTCGGCCCCCTCAGAAAGGGTAATACTCCAGTTGAGGAGGCCATTCTTGCCTCTCTTGAACTAGTCAACAATAGTGTCACTGTTGATTGGCTGAGTGATCAGTTGATGTTGGCAATAAGATGACAATAAATATGTTTTATTGTGTGTGTCTGTGTATAATCAATAATAATGAAACCACACTTGATGATACATCATTTGTATAGGAGGAGATAAATAAATCATAACATCAACACGATGTTGTGTTGGTGGTGGTGTCTGGTCAACGGCCGATTTGCTTGCCTCTTTCGTTGGCTCGTTCAATGCAATTTTCTATGAAGTTTTCCGAAGCAACAAATAGTGTTCGCTCGCTGCTGCAGCCCACTCCATCGACTGTGGCGATGAAGCCGAAGGCGGCGGCCAGCTCGATGCTACAGAATCCAAGCGCATAAAATTCTCGCTGGGGAAAAGCAACGAATTCTCTCTGCCACGAGAAAAATTTTGCCCACAAAACACATTGCTCTGGATATTGACCATTTCACCTATATTGATGTGATGTCAGAAAATGTTGTTTGCCACGAAATGATAAAATGATATTCTATTTGTTATTGTTGTTGTTGTTATTGATTGTTTATTAGTGATAACTATGCAACCATTTTAACTGTATTATTTTGAAGAAATACGAACTAGGACATCCACTATCGGATATGGACTATCAAAATATTATAGAATCCTTCTTACCATGCTAGGACGCTTCGATTTTGATCGGGCAAAGATATATTGACAGCAAGAAGGATGTCCTCCAAAGATTGGCGCCCACGTTTCCAAATCAAGTACAACTCATGACAATGTTGACCACCTTCAGTCATCTAGCCGAAGTGGAGAAAAACTACCATAACCAGCCCTATGTCAATCAACCGCACCACCATTCCTTCTTATCTACGACCAATTTCCTCAGGAGAGAAAAGACCTGAAGGATATGTATAACGACATCTTGAATGAGTTACAACAACTCGAACAAGCCGAGGCTGCCACTGGCATTGACTTTGCTATCAATGAGACATCTAGCGATTCTAGTTGCTCTTCGCCTATGATTGTTGTACCAACATCTGCACTTAAATCAGGATATGAGCCGCCACCTAACTCAACAACTACAACACCAGTGGCGCCGACTTTCAATACGAGAGGCTTCTCTGAGAAATTGATATCACATTTTTGCAAACAATTACAAACTTTTATTCAGGCCCGGCTTGATATGATTGTTGTATATGAGAATTTGACTGAATCCTCGAATAGAAAGTATACATCTGTCGATGGCATCGCTTTTCGATTGTCGATGTTGTGTCGTCAATATCATAAATACTTTCACCATCCATTGTTGGCGCCGATAAAAGAGGGAATGACCATAGAGTGCGATACTCTGATGACCCTCATCAAGGCCACCATAGATATGCAGCATTGGCGTTTCCTTCCCCCCACACTAAATAACCTTCAGGATGCTCAATCCAAATTAAACTATTGGGCAACAAGCACATTCAACAAAGATACGACGAAACGTAGATTCAAAATATCGAAGACACAAAGCGCGCCAAGATTATACGAATGGTTATGCAAATTCAAGGACTTTCTAATAGCAAAATTTACCTTGTACTTTCATGATACACTATCCAAGAGTTTTCCACCCGTTAATTTCAAGAGTGCTTGTTCAAAATTAAGCATCGATTACTATGCTAAATTATCGAGCTTCCAACGGAAGGTAGATGCAGTATTTGTCGCCTTAATGTATGATGTCTCTAACGAGAAGGATTTTCGTGGTGCAGGCTACTACTTTCCATCCAAGGAATATCGGCAACCACAAGGCAAAAATTCACTCCAGCCAATGGTCATCATACCACCTGAAAGTCAATCGAAACTCAGCAATCTTCAGGCTGAAATATATATGATTGTCGTGACAAATCAGCAGGTTATGATTGAGGAGGGAAACTATCAGTTTCACGATAGCAAAAAGAAGCTCACATATTCAATATCAAAGCCGGACTCCAGTGTAGTTCTTGTTATCGTTTGCGAAGGCCAGAAATCGGATCGCGACGCGACAATAAGAATGTTCTCTCAAGAGATGACAAATCAGTTCGCTTTCCTAAACATATTCTCTAACCAGTAAAAGAAACTGTGATACTATGAACTTTCAATATCTGTTCTCGCTTGGATTGTGTCCCATAGATTTCCAGTCATCTTCCTGAAAGTTAACTGCAAGAAACCTCAATTTAGTAAGTCTCAATGAAATCCACGAACAACCTCGAAGTTATTATTTTGGTAAATACCAGATTTAATTGTTATTCGAAGTGTTGATGGTGTAGAGACTCACCAAGACCAGGTCCCTCTGGAGTCTAGACCATGAGGCCCAGGAAATCAGTTATTTTGTGGAGGAGATTTCTCCCAGATCGTCTCATGCGATCTCCCAAAATAGGGTCAGTTTTTATTGGAAACACTGAAGCTTCAGGCAGTCCATTTGTTAATGATGTTGGCAACGTTGATTATGCAAAACGCTCTGCTTCAATTTTTCTCGCCTTCTCATTCAACACGCGACCAATTTGAACCCCTCCAGATGGGCGTTCACTCCAATCTTCTTTTAAGTACTTCTAAGGGCTTTGATCATAGATCACTTCTCTGTTAGATGAAGAGTCGGCCAGAAGTTGAGCTAACCTCCGCCATTCATAAATTTCCTCTCGAGTCCATCAGCAAGAACTCAAATTTACTTCACCCGCTCGCCGTCAATGCTTTATTTTACTTAGATCATCAATTAGCTACAATATGTATAAATGTTTTTATTTATATATGTTATATTATGTATAGAGAATTTGTTGTTGGTGAACATACTTCTAATTGCCTGTCTCAAACATCAGATCGTTGACGTTTGAGGGCCTCTGACTTGCTCTCTAATAGTCTAGTTGGTTCACTGTTGGGCTGCGCGCAATTTCTTTCTCAAACTCTCTATCTCTGTGGTGACTGCTTTCTCACGACCAATCTTTGCCACTTGATTTGGGAGTAGAGTAGCCCCTTTTCTTTGATTTAAGTGCTTTAATTGATCTCAGAGCGGCCTTGACTTTGTGGAATCGTCTCCTCATCACTGGAACATTCTTTCCATTCTTTGCTCCCTTTACCTTGCCTCCCTTCTTGTTGTCAGCCTTGGCAGACGCAGCCTTCTGGGTTGCGCTCGGTTGCTTCTTCTTTTGCGCCTCGCCTCCTGCTTGCTCACCTGTTTCTTGGTATCGCCCTTGGCGGCCTTCTGCTCGGTCGACTTCTTGGCGTCAGTGGACTTCTGGGCCTTTGCTTGACCATCCTTCTTACCATCGGCCGACTGTTTACTGTCACCCTTAGCTGAGGCTCCCTTTGCGGGCGCTGCCTGGGCGGGGGCCTTCTGTGACTTGTTAGCCTTGGTATCGGATGACTTGGCTGGCTTGTCGGCAGCCTTGGTTGTTTGTGTTTTGTTCTTATTGTCTAATGCCTTTGGTGGTTGGGGTTGTTTTTGTTTCTGTTGTTGTTGAGGTTGCTTCTGTTGTTGAGCTTGTCCGGTTGATTTTTGTGGGTTGCTCGGCTTATTCTGTTGTTTCTGTTGGGTTTGTTTTTGTTGGCCACCCTTCTGCTGCTGCTTGGCATCACCACCTTGAGCCTGCTGTTGTTGTTGTTGGCCTAGTTTGGCTTTCTTCGCTGGACAGGCTTCATATTTGGGCACCTCGTCCTGGGGTGTGTAACCCTCCTTGACTTTGCGCTCTTTTCTCCACGAGCCATCTTTCCTCTGGGTGGCTGGAATAATGTTCTCCTTGGTAGACATTCTAAGTGATGAGTCTGTAATTTATATTTGGATTGAACCTAAGTTAAATTAATAGATGATATAATCACTAGCAAAGATCAATATTTTTCACTGTAATGTATCAATTGGTTAGGATATAAACAGTTGTCAATAAATTGTATCGATAGGTTGATATTGGTACTCGTATTTGATTTGGTCAGGTTAGTAATAATTTAAGAGTCAGATGTTTGGCGAATGTATCTCATTGGTCCGAAGTGCGTCAAGCCAAGGGATGATGGGGAGAGGGCCGAGTCATGTGCGCTTTGTTGCTGGCGCAAAGTGAACGTGAAAACAGGAAGCAAATTCAACATGCCCACTCGCGGCCAGCACGACCGACTGGCCCATTGGAATAGTATGTAAAAATCAAGTCTATTTTGTGCTCGCACCTAAACTGCAGTTGACAATTTGTTGATTCCTGCCAGTGCTGTTGGTCTGCAGCATTTCAGTTTGACGCATAGAATGCATAGTATTCGGCGCAAATCCGCGCGAGATTTGAACTCATGTCAAACTTTGTGGGGAGCAAATTTTTTCTGCCCCAGTTAATTCTTTTCCCCTTCTATTATATTTCATCGTCGAGTTGACGTCGGCGTCGTCGTCATTCGCTTCAGCGAGTTTATTTTGCCTTGCTTTGCATTGGTCAAATACCGCAACAAAGTTTCTCGTTCGCTTGCGCCGACGATGGTGGTGGTGGTGGTTCGGCCCGTAAGAGAGAGAGACAGAGAGCACAACAACAAATTAAAATGAATCCACGAAACTCGACTCTCCCTTCCTATTCGACACCTTCAACAACCCACAATCATTTATTAATACATGTTGTCATTATAAAATTCATAATTCTATTACTTCTTGTCATTATTACTCTAATCTCTATTACTGATTAATATAGTTCATCATATTGTATAGTCCAATCTTACTCGTCTCTAGACCATAACCACCATAAGGGGAACACTCCCACCACGTAAACGAGGGATAGTCAAAATGTCTCTGCCAATCTTACAGTTATGTGGTTATTAAACATTCTTGGAAGGGCAAATACAAACGTATCCTGGTCATAGAGCCCACACAGATATCCACCTTTGATCCAAAGAGCATGAAACTGACCAATTGTTGGCCTTATGATGAGGTGATTGATGTTGCACCGCTCACTGGTGATCTTTTAAATTATTATTAAGAAAGAAATCGGGCAATACAGATTTACTCAAGTTTTCGTCAGAATTCTGCAAGGACATTCTCTGTGATATCATCAGGTTCCGACCAAGATCGTCAGCAAACGACAAGTATTCACCTATGCAATATGAGTGTAGCAAATTCCATTGGTCTCGTCAGGAGCTACCAGCAATCCTCAGGCTAACTTCAAACGCAATCGTCCAAACTGACACACTTGGCAATGCCCATGCTCATTATTATTTTAAACAAATTGCCTCCATCTCTCTAACATCCAACCCGCCTGGAGGGGTCTGTATAACGATGGAAGGCTTTGGTAGGATGCACCTGTTCAGACTGACCAGTAAGATTAATACCAATATCAGGGATCTGACAAATTGACAGATGATTTTATTCAAACATTAAGAAATTACTCATCCAACAATTGTGGTCTCAATTTATTGGTCAAAAAGGATCCCATTGATGTTGAGCAATACTATTCGCTTAGATTTGGTGCAAAATATAGTGCCGACGAATCTTTGACATCACTACATGAGTTTACTGTTTACAAGTTACACGAGCGTCACAATATGAGACCAGTCAGGCGAGTTCTTTGTTTGACCAACTCTTGCTTAGTCGAGAGGAATCCTGACACTTACCAGCCCGTGACACTGAAGCCATTGAATGATATATTTGCCTTGATAAGATCAGCTGAGGATCCCCAAATGTTCAGGGTTGAGTTCGCTACCATTGGGACTGTGTCAACTTACGTCAACTGAACGTGACGCACCATTGGCCTCGCTCGTCGAAAGCGCCAGATCGGCTGGAAATATCGACATTCATGTCAAGATGACCCTGACCGATCGTGGCCTGAGATGTGGCCCACTTCATGTTGCCGTGGATGACGAAATTGAACGGAGCCATCTGAAAGCGTTCACTGTTCTGCCTTTGGGTTGGACATTCCTTGACGCAATCTATAGATTCAATACAACCTGCCCGTACAGTGGCCTAGTCCATACAACATTGCAAGATGTTAAATTGTTTGCCGAGAATAAGGCTCGATTGATTGAGGCTGCCCTGATGGCCTTTGTGGAGCAGACTGAAAATGGGAGTGTCCCCATAGCCGATGGCCCGAATTCTAGTGAAAGGCCAATAGACCGGCCGACGTTGAGCAATATTATCAGGCCATACGAAGACTGGTAGCCTCGAAGCCTGGTTTTGCTTTGTTCAATCAGAGCGAGCGTTTCAGGGCCTATTTGGGTAGGAGTATTGTTAAAACTATTAAGTTGAATAATGATGCGATCACATATGCGGGTTTCGATGTCCTTTGTGCTCTCATGCAGCCTATGCATCCCGACTGTGATATAAGGCATGAACAAATGAACAAGACATCTCTATTGGCCACCAAAGAGTTCCTCGAGAGTCTGTTGGATGTCATGAAGTTACATATCAATCGTGGCACCAGCGCTCTGGTTGTTTCATCCATGTTGGACTTTCTAACCTACGCCCTTTGTGCTCCTTACAGCAGAAACCACTGAGCTCTTGCTTTGATACATTGTTGAATCTGGTGGCCTCAAATGGACGAGACATGTACAAATTGTTCCAGCATCCATCGATGGCCATTGTGAAGGGCGCGGGACTTGTGATTAAGGCAATCATTCAAGAGGGCGAACCAAATGTATCGAAGAGGATGCAAGAGTTATCTTTGGCCGAGGAGCGCTGATGAAACATCTTCACATAGGTTTGTTCTCACAGTTGAAGGATGGCAGGACGCTCTGGTGTGCAATATCTATCCCGTCATCTGGTTGCCTTATGGTCCATCAGTAATGACGAAACGAAAGCTTTATTCCGTCGAATGTTTCCCTTGGGTCTATTGAATTATTTGGACACCAGTGAGAGGCCGCCACAGTCAATGATCAGTATTCCAGCGAGAGATAATCTAAAACTCGCCAATCAAACCTCCAATGCCAACACTGATAGTACAATCACCGACAAGATTAATTCCCTAAAGGACTCCATTCATCCTTCGGTGAGGATCCTCGAACGTCAATTGGAGCAAACTATCCTGCATTGGCGCGAACAAATTGGGATGCCAAAGAGGGACGAACGGGCCAGTGCTCGTCCAGTTGTATTGAGAAAATGTAGACAAAGAGTTAAGGTCGAGGACAACTGGGATATGTTCTATTATCAATTTTACCAGGATCATTGGAAGCCTGATTTAATTTGGAATTTAAAGACGCGCGAGGAGCTCAAATGTGTAATCGAAAACGAACTGAGACAATTCATGACCGACCGAGAGCTGGCAGCCAATCAGGCGCTCATCTCATGGAATTATTATGAGTTTGAGGTTCACTATAGATCATTGGTGGACGAGATCAAGATTGGCGATTATTTCTTGCGACTTTTACTCGAAGATTCAGACAATTTACTCAACAAAATCCAAATCAAGAGTCCATTCCATTTCCTGAGCGATTTATATCATCGTTTTCTATTGAACAAGCGTGTTGATATGCGATCCACTTGTTTACATGCCATGGCCATTATATATGATAATTATATGGACGAAATTGGTCAATTCAATGACATTAAGTATATACTGGAGATGCTCAAGGATTCACGGCATCGGCTCGAGCGCGACAGATTGATTTTATTGCTCGAGAAGTTCATAATGCACCGATCAAATGCCAAGGAGTTGATAGATGCAAATGGAGTTACAACACTGATAGATATGGTGACACTGGCCCATCTACACACCCAAAGGGCTTTCATTCCCACACAAACGAATGTGATTGAGGCAACCACTGAGATGTTACGCTGCGGCTTTCAAAGAATGGTATTATAGTGACGATGATAAGCTGATAGCGTCCGAGAGACCCGACGACAATACATCGAAGAATAATAATAAGACGGCGGCGGCGGCGTCATCATCACCATCTGGCGATAGTGGTGCTGGTGCCAGGCCCAAATCTCATAAGGGTCCATTTAGGTTCTATGAGATTGAGCAGCTTTGGAACGAGGGCAAAGTAAACGAACGAGACAAGTTTTGGTCGCAAGGAATGGAGGGCTGGAAGGTGGCGAGTGACATATCACAGCTAAAATGGTGTATACTGGCCAATGGCGATCCGATTATGAACGAAAGCGAGCTGGCCACATGCATATTGAACATATTCATTCAAATATGTGAATACTATCAAGCCACGACCTGGATGGAGCCATCATAAGGCCCTTCCCGCGAATCAAGAAGTACCTCTCGGATGGCTCGTGTCTGCCACACATCGTCCAATTGCTGGTCACATTTGATCCAGTTATTGTAGAGCGAGTGGCCACTCTGATGTTTTTGGTTATCGAGGAGAATCCAATGATTAGTCAATTATATAGAAGTGGCCTATTCTTCTTCATACTCATGTACAGTGGCTCCAATTTGATACCCATCGGGAGGCTACTCCATGCCACACATCTGGCGCAGGCCTATCGTATCGACGACACTGGTAAGCCCAAATTGAAGAGTTTCCTTACCTACTTATTGCCCGAGGCTATGGTGTGTTATCTGGAAAATCATGGGCCCGATAAGTTCGCCCAGATCTTCCTGGGCGAATTTGATACGCCCGAGGCCATTTGGAATGGCGAAATGCGCCGTAATATGATTGAGAAATTGGCCTGTCACGTGGCCGACTTTACGAGTCGTTTGAAGTCGAATAATCGGGCCACCTACGATTATTGTCCCATTGCGCCGATCACGTACGATCAGCTCGAGGACGAACTATTTGTTGACATTTATTACCTCAGAAATCTATGCAACACCGTGAAATTCCAGCACTGGCCCATTAAGGACCCCGTGAATCTGCTCAAGGCCCTACTGGATGCCTGGAAAGAGGAGGCCAGCCGACAGCCGTCCACTATTTCGCTCGAGGACGCCCTGAAGGTGCTCAAATTGAAGCCAGACCAATACTCTAGTCAGAGGACATTGAGGAGCAGACGATAAAGAGGGCCTATCGTGAGCTGGCCCTCAGATATCATCCGGACAAGAATCCAGACAGGGCCCATATATTCCAGGAGATACACAAGGCGTATGAGTTTTTGAGCAGCAAACAAGCGCGCGAGAGGGCCAGCGGATCGAATCCAAAGAATCTGATACTCATATTCAAGGCTCAGAGTATATTGTTTAGTCGTTGCAACGATGAACTCCATCCATACAAATACTCTGGCTATCCAATGCTCATTGAAACAATCAGAAACGAAGTGGACGACGAACGTCTGTTTAGCAAGGCCGACCCTCTGTTGGCGTATGCCTGCGAGACGGCCTATCATACGCTTCGGTGCTCGGCCAAGAACGCCGAGGAACTCAGACGAGAGGACGGCCTCGAGGTGCTCCAGCGGGCCCTCTCGAGGTGTGCCTCTGTCCTGTCGGCCTCTTCAGATTCTCAAGATGTTTGTGTCCAGATGTGCACGAACATAGTGAACTGTTTCACGGTGGCCTCGGAGTTTGACGCCTGTCAGCAGAAACTAAGCGAACTCCATTCGGTGGTCAAGGACTTGAACAGAATACTCAGCTACAGTAAGATAATTAATTTGTTATTTGCCGCCACGGAATGTGCGGCCGCCTTCATCAAGTGCCCGCCCCTCCATCAGATGATCTTCGACTCGGGCCTGGTGTTTAGTCTATTGTTGTTGTTGTTTAAATACGATTATACACTGGAAGAGGTGGCGTCGAGCGGAACGAGGGCCACAATAAGCAAGAGATGACCAATCAAATAGCGCGCGTCTCATTGTTGGCCACCGTTCGACTATACGAGCTATGCCCTGAACTATTTAAGAAGCCAATTGAGGCCATGCTCACTCACTATGTGGCCAGTTTTTTCATCGAGACCCAATTCAATGCCCACGAACTGTTGAAGATGCTAACGAGTAATATTGAGATTCCCTATCTCATTTGGAACAATGCAACTCGCGCCGAGCTCCTAGATTATCTGGAAACCCAGCAGAAGGCCATTGTTCAAAGCGGCGAGTGCCCCGACGAATCGTATGGGGCCCACTTCGAGGTCTCGAGCCACAAGTCCGAGCTGAGAGTTGGAAATATCTTCATTAGAGTTTACAATGGACAACCGTCGTATCCGTTGCGCGATGCGCCCGACTTCGTTCAGGCTCTATTGAATTTTATAGGCAACCAGTCGCAGTACATCCACTCGGCGCTGTCGTTGTCGGGCGACGCCTCGCTGCACCAATCCAGTGCCTTCAGGAACGACGAAGTGGAGGATTGCCTTAGATCGCTGTCGTTGGCCATCAAATTCAATCCCGGCGTGGAGACCAAATGCGTGGGCTATTTCAAGCTCCTGTTTAGCCTATTGAAGATTCACCAGCTGCCAAACGTGCAGGACATGGCACTGAATGTCATCAAGAACCTGACGAGTAATGCGCAATGCGTGGCCGACATAGCCACCTCTGATGTGCTCGTCTACCTGTGGACGATCCTCTACACCAGCCGATCCACTGGACAATCATCATCTGGGTCGTCTGTCAACACTACAACAGGCGAATCACAAGCCGATCAAAACTCGTCCTCCTCATCTGGCACCAAATTAGAGGCCAACCAGTCGCCAGTTGCAACAACGACAACAACAGCAGCTAGCAACAACAACAATCACACTCAGATATCTCGCGCCATGATGATCCTGGAGATCCTGTTGCCATTGATAGCCAACTCGAGGCTGGTCAAGGAGACGCTCGCCAAGGGCGGCCTCGTGTATCTGGTGGACTTGTTTTGTAATTGTATAGATGCCGATATTCGTCTGAAGAGTTCCGAGCTGATGGCCCGAATTACGGCCGACAAATTGTCTGGCTTCCAGGCGACTCTCATACTGAATCGATTCCTGCCAATGATCATTGTGGATGCCATGAAGAACTCGGCAAAGGATGCGGTGAATCTCTACGACAACAACCAGGAGAATCCCGAGCTCATTTGGAACTCGGAGATCCGTCAGCACATCAGCTCGAATGTGAGCAAATTGGCGCGCCAAATCTACGAGCAACAATCCGAAGATCCCTCGTACAATTGGCAAATGAAGGCCGACTTTAATCTACTGACCAGTCTCGACCAGGACGAGCTCGTGATTGCCGGCGTCTATCTGAGACTATTCAACCAGAATCCCACCTGGGTTTTAAGGAAGCCTCGTGACTTTTTAACGGAGCTCATGAATACATTCCAGGCATTAATTAAGTCAGGTGTGAGTGGAGGTGGCTCGGCCGGCGCCGCCGATCAGCAAGTGGTCGATAAGGATCACCAAAAGTTGGAAATTGTCACGATGGCGTTGAAGAATTTGCTCAGTGCACAGCCGGCCCTGCTCGAGTTGATCCCTGCCATGGGCCACCTCCAGAGCATAGTGGCGGCGCCGTCTACTCGAAGAGCGGCAAGAACGAGTTCGTCTCGAGGTCCTGTCTGACCATCCTGTCCGAGTTGGGCGCCTCCAGGGCCTGCGTGGACAACATGAGCTCCGCGATGGCCTGCTGGCCGAAATCAAGGCCTCCATGAGCAACTACCAGGAGACCATCGACGTGGCCTGTTTTGGCCTACGCAAAATCTACGAGTTCTCGCCTGTCAACGATCGCATTGTCCAGCAGGCGTTGGAGGCCAATTTTATCAGCTACTTGTTGGAGGTGTTGAACTCGAATCAGTCGGCGCAGACGCGCGCGCTCATCGTGAAAGTGTTGAAGTCCATGACGATGAACCAAACCTATGGCCAGCAGGTGGATACCATCCTGGCCAAATCAAAGACCTGGTCCGAGTACAGCGACCAAAAGCACGATTTGTTCATATCTAACGAGCCCTCGCTGGTGGCCATCGCCGCCCGTCGGCCAACATCGCCGGCTACCTCCATTACAACAAACAGGCGCCCGCCCAGCCGCCGCCCGTAAACGATAGCTCTTAATCAATATGATATAAAGTATTATCATTATCATCATCATCAATTATAATTATAACTATTATACTATTCTATTATATGGTTGTTGAGTGTGCGTGTGTATGTTATTAAATTTAATGTGTAGATATACATTGATTCTCGCTCTTTGTTTGTATTGTACTGATTGATTGAATGTTGTCGATATCGTGTCAGCGGCGGGTTTTGTCGTCCAGTGCGCCTTTCTATCACTTAATTGGAAATAAACAGCAGAGGCAAATATATCTGGCCATGGGCCGGGTCTTTGACCTTGACGTCAGCATTGGCTGGCTGTCTGTCTGACTGGCCGGCCGCCTGTTTTGCGCCGGTCCAACCCTCTGACTGTCTGCCCGTCTCCATGACAGGCGAGCCATGGACATCTCTCGTTTTGTTGCGCAACTCGACTTCTTCTTGTTCTTCTTAATCAGCTCGTATGGCTCGGTGGTTCCATGGAAGTCCCGGGGCCGAGGCAAGTGCGGCCTTGGCCATTCGAGCCGAGCCGAGCCGAGAGAGGAGACACTATTTGCTCCATTGGCAGCCACTGCGCATTGGCTGCAGTCCGATGTGATGGTGGCCACCGGACTGGCCTGTTGTTGGCGAGGGCAGCCGCAAGGAGCTCCTCTCGAGGCAGCCACACTTTCTTGCACTCCGTCCTCCTCTTCGTTCAGGCCTTATGAAGTACTCGAGCGGACGGACGGACGGGCGAGCGAGCAGCTTTCACAGGTGGTTTTTCTCGTTCGTGGCCATGTTTGAAACTTTCCTCCGGCAAGCAACTTGTTCTTGGCCAATCTGTTGCTGCCTCGTCCTCATAGAGCGGTCTTCTGGCTGCCTCACTCACTCGTTCCTTGCCTTCTTCCTTCCGACTTGCTTACCTGGCACTGTGCAAGCTCACCTGAGCCGAGCTGAGCCGAGTTGATGCAACTCTTGCTGGTGGTGGTGCACGGCCGGGGAACAAGTCAAACAAAGTCAGTGATCTCTGAAGCAAGCCAACATCTACATTAGGCGTCTTTGTAGTTGGCTGCACTGGACTGGACTGGACTGGACTGGACAAACACTCCAAGTATTTACTGATATTTATTTATTTATTTATCTTTAATATTTGCCATTGTAATCTATCAAATATATTTGGATACTCCAAAGGAACGCACAAACAATATAACAAGTGAAGAAGAAGAAGAAGAAGAATCTCATAACAAAAGCTTAGAGCCCAAACCCGTTCAAGATGGCCTCAGGTATTCGCTTTATAATTGCCTTCGTCCTGTTCACATGGCTCCAGGCCGCGGCCGAGGCGAGCGACCAGCAGATTGTATATATCAGGTGAGTTTTGTTCTGATCGCTGGTTTCTGACATTTGAAACACAATAAAAAATAAACAATACTAACCGAGAGAGTTTAATGTTGTCGTTCCATCTTGAACCAGAAACACCTGCGAGTGTTGGAACACAGACCTGAAATGTGTGCAAGATTGAGTCAGACCCGACGTCGGTGCGGCCGCTCATGCAGCGGCTCGTCAACAGGACGGCCGAATACTATTGGCAGGACATTGAGTTCCAGTCGATGGTCTACGACAGGACCACCTTCATCTTGGCTAACACCTTCGCCGACGGCCCCTTCCCGTCGGGGATCACCTTCAGGGCGACTTCTCCATCGTCAACGACTCCTTCAACCATCTCAACATGACCCTCAACAAGGTGGAGCTCAACTTCGAGACCTTCAGCGGGCGAAAGCCAAAGTTCAGCAAACAATACTGGCGCTACATCTTCGACCATGGCGAGGCCACCCTACGCACCCTACGGATCATCAAATACCAAATCGAGGACTTTATTATTCCCAATTACTTGGGCGCCGCGCTGAGCCAGGAGGTGAGACCACTGACCGAGTTCAAGGTGTTGGGTTGCGAGGTGAAGGAGGTGAAAGAGCGCGCGTTCAAGAATTTCACCCAATTGGAGGTGCTCGACTTGAGCGACAACCATCTGACGACACTGCCCGAGAATGTCTTCTCGAGGAACATTAATTTGCAAAAGATTCTGTTGGCCAACAATCAGATAAGCTTCTTGACAAAGACCATCTTCGACAGGTTGCCCAATTTGTTGTTAATCAACTTGCGCAAGAACAAACTGACAGCAGTGCCGGCCATCCCGAGGCACACCAATCGTCGCTTCCAGCCAATGGTCTATCTGATGGCCGACAACTCCATCCATTGTCGGTGTTCGCTCATTTGGGTCCTCCACGAGCTCACCTTCCACCATAATCTGGAGATCGAGGCCACCTGTTCGGATCCGACAATGGTCCGCGGCATGCCCATCATCGAGGGCTTCACGCGGATGGACAGGAGGCGTGTTATCGGGTGGCCAAGAGCGAGCCAGGCCAGCCTTCGGAGCAGCTAACAATAGGCGGGCCCGCCGACGCGGTGGCGGCGGCGGCGCGCGCCAGACGCCAGGCAACAACAACAACAACAACAACAGCCACTGTCTGGAAGATCAGACACAGCTCAGGTGAGCCAGGAGACGCTGGCCGGACCCATTTCCGGCGCCCTAGAGTCCGGGCCGGCGGCGAAACAGCATCCGCAGTTGGTTAGTGTGGTGGCCCAGACAGTGCTGGCGCCCGCCCCGTCGCCCGTCGTGGCGCCCGTGGCGGCCCTAAGCGTCGGGCAGCCGTCGTTATCGGCGTCGGCCGGCTCGCAGCAATGAAGCTCGCCCGGCCGCCAGTGAAGTGAACCCGAAATTGAAGCCGAGCCAAGCCAAGAGAGATGGCGAGACAACCACTGAGGCGCGGCTTCAACGCAAACATGACATGAGAAGGCAGACACACACACACACACAAATGGACGGGCCTACAGATAGAGAGACGGACGGACGGACGGACAGACAGGAAGACGGCCAGACAGACAGACAGACCGACCGACCGAATGACGAATAGTCTTGGCGGCGGCAGCGGCGTCGAGTTGCCTTGGTGGGGAAAACAGGGGTGTCTAGACACTAGTCTAACTGGCAGTCTGGGAGTGATTGGATGACGACGACGACGACGGCGACCGAAAGGACGTCTGGATGATTCAAATTGGTTCGAGCGGCCAGACGTAGAGAGACAGATGAAGTAGAAGAAGTGGAAGGAGGAGGAGCAGAAGTAGGAAGAGACTGGGACGCAGACGTCGACGAGACGGCCCCAAAGAGCAGCAGCAGAGGAGACAGAGGCCGACCATAGAGACGCGCGCCATTTACCGAAGTAAAGAGCGCCCATCAGTGCCATCGAAAGGGCGCCAGCGAGCCTCCAAATTAGTCTAGTCTCGTCTGGTTTGGCGGCGGTGGCTGCTGCTGTTGTTGTTGCCGCCGCCGCCGCCCCGAGGCGACACTAAACGGACAGGCTAGAAAACATCGACAACGATGACGACGTAATAACACTTTTTCTAAGGTTAACTGTCGGCGGTGTTGGCCTGCGCGCGCGCGCCAAGCCGAGCCCCAACGTCGTCGGCCTATGAGTTTGCGTTTGCGTTTTCGTTTACGTTTACGTTTACGTTTGGCGCGGCTCTTTTGGCCATCGGTGGTGGCCGCGGCGCCATCGCCCAGGTTTGACCAGCCAGCCAGCAAGGCCGGACGGGATGGGGCGCGAGCCGAGCCGAGCTGGGACGGGCCAGACGAGGCTGGCCGAGCTGGGCCGGTGTCCATACGGCCGCCAGACTCGCTTGCACAAATGACTTGCTTTGAGGGCCTCCAGACAGACAGTCGTCGGCTGCGACGGCGGGCTTTGGCAGCCTCGTCGAGGTCGGCGGCGGCGTCGGTGCTGTTGTTTTGTGTTGTGTTGTGTAAGGCAATGGAAATGTGACATCGGCCAATTTAGTTGCGCCGCCGCCAGACAGACAAACAGACGAACAGGCAGACCCCAGCCAGACAGCGCTCTCATTGTGAGTGCTCGTCGCCGCCACCGCCGCCGCCACCGCCGCTCGTAGATTACAATTCCGAGCCGAAGAGCGGCCGACATTGGCTGGGCGCATTGACTTGTTGTGGTTGTGGCGGCGGCGGCGCCCTCAACAGCAAATGGGCCGCACGCAGACTCGACTGCCTTCGCCGCCACCAAGACGACCACCCAGCGGCCACACTCTTCTCGCCTACTCTATCTCTGGCGCCTATCTCTGGGCGGCCAAAGTCGAGCAGCCAGTGGCGGCGTCAATCAGAAGCTGAAGATTATCAAGACGGACAGCATAACAATGACGCCTCCTCGACAACTCTTTAGTGTCAACAGCAACAGCAACAACAACAGCAGCAACAACAGCATTAGCATTAGCATTAGCATTGGCAGTCCAGATTGTTCTCGCCGAGCTGACACGAGCCCATCAGCGACGTTGTGGTGGTCGGCGGCGGCAGCCTGACAGACAGACAGACTCGTCCAAGGTGAACCAATGTGAACTGTCGCATTTGAAGCAGCTTACAAATACACACAGACATACATCTACGTTAGCTGATTGTCGCCCGAGCAGCCACCCTTAACTAATTAAGACTCAAGAGGCGCCCACAAGTCAGCCAGCAGCCCAGCCGCCAGACGATACAACACAATCAGCTCATGTCTCACGTTTCTCCCAACCAGACAACACCACCACTCGACAAATGGAATCGAACACGCATACATAAACATAAACACACACAACTTAACACAACACAACCCATACACACAGACACACACACACAAACAAACGCACACACTAACACAAACACTGATTGATTTCTCTTCCATTTTTGTGAATTGTAAAACAAGCAGCGGCATGAAAGCCACACAGAAAATATACATATAAATATCTATATCATCATAGAAAATCCTTACCAAAGTAGTGTCCCATCAGAGTGATGACAAGCGCATTGAGATTGCAACGTCAAATCAAGCAGCAGCCGTCAATTGGCGCCTCCTCCGCCTCATCGTCGTCGTCGTCGTCGTCGTGCTCGATTCATGTCGGCGGCCACCGTCGCGCCTAGTTCGACGGCGACTTCCTCTTGCTGGCCATGTCGACGATCAGTTTAAATCGGTAATCGAGTCATGTTCATTATCATTTGAGTTTGTGCTAGTCGTTAAGTTGTAGCTGCTCGGCTGGCTGGCTTGTTGTTGTTGTTGTTGTTGTCGGCGTCGGTGGTTTTGTCGGCTGGCGGCCGAGTTGTTGGCCAACCGATCCTGTTGTTATCCATTGGCTCCAAGTATAGCAATAGCATATATCTTGATGATGTCTCTTTGCCGAAACGTAAACAGCACCGATCAGCAGTAGCGCGGACGATGGAGGCGCCGACAGCGACGGCGCCATTTGAAGCATAAGGACGACCACCACTACAACCACCACCACTAGAATCGCCGCCATTATCATTATGATCACTCAGCATTCACCAAGTGGCAGCGGCGGCGTTGTTTTCGTCATTTCTTGACACTCTGCTTTACGAAAACCTCCTCCTCCCTCCTGCTCATCATCCACCTCCTCACCATTCTCCTCACCATTCTCCTCACCATTCTCCCTCACCATTCTCATCATCATTCTCATCATCATCATAGTCATAGTTGTCGTCGTCACTGTTGATGTCGCCGTTGTGGTTTGCCATGTGCTGGATCTCTCGGCGGCCATAATTTGTGATCGCAAGCAGGCCAATGTTTGATTGGCGCGCCCAGTGAAATAATACCAACAACAACAACAACAACGAAAACGACGACAACGACAGTACTAATAATAGGAATCAGAGCAACAGCAAAGTGTCGGAAGATTAGTGAGACAGTCAGACAGACTGACAGACAGACAGACAGACAGACCGACAAACAGATAGATAGATAGATAGCAAGTGAGAATGAAACTAAAAATGAGAATGAGAACAACAACGAGAACCTAAACAAACAACCTGCACATGCTTACATCGGCCACACAACACTAACAACAACAACAACAACAACAACAACAACAACAACAATTAATCAGCATCAGAGGATATATATTCACACTCGCGCAGGCCAAACAGCAGACAATACCAGACGACTGTGGTCGCCGCCTCAGCAAGCAGCAAGCAAACAGTGGCGACTGACCTGGGGCCATCAAGCCAGACTCGCCTCTGCCGTCTCTGGCGCCGCCCTCGACTTGGTGCTTGTTATCGCCAGTCATCATCTCCTCACAAGAAGCGAGTCAATCGGCACAAACCTCCCTGTTATCGTCGCGTCCAGGCGGGACGTGAGAGGATCATCAACAACGAGGACGACGACGAGCTAGAAGTAGACAGAAAATAGTATTTTATCGACAGCTTACTATCATTCTTAATATCAACAGCCTCCTCATCAACATCATCACCATCACCGGCAAACTGACTTTAGAGAGCAACCACCAGTCACAGTAACCACTTGTGTCAGCTCGTTCAGCAGCAACAACATAACAATATCGCATTTGCCGCGCGCTAGTCACGGCAGTCAATCGAGCATCCCCATCAAGAAGGAGATCCGACGGGTTGATTAAGCGGCCCACCAAGAAGCAATAAAAGATCCAGCACATACATCGACAGGTATATATATATATATTTATAATTGTTTCATATAGAATTGCCTTAACAAGATCCAAGAATCTCCGAATAGTCGCTAGGGAATTGATTTCCATACTCATCAAATAGTGTTAGTGGTTGTATTTGAAGCAAAGCGCCAAGTTCGCATGACATTGGCCGCCTCGTCAGGCGGAGATGGCCTATTTAAACGACATCCCAAAGTATGCTTTCGGCACAGCCTATGATCTAATTAGAGACGATGCAGACGAATCAGAGCTGGAGGAAGAACGCGAGGAGGGAGAGGCGGATGAGGAATTGAAAGCAAAAAGAAGAGGAAACTAAGAGGAGACAACACAACAACAACAATAACAATAACAATAATTCTAATAATATCAACAATGACAACAACAACATCAGCAACAACAACATCAGCAACAACAACCATGGAAATAATAACTTGATTGTTGATGATAGTAAACAAAGTAAGAAGATGAAGAACAGACATAGAAACAAACAGCGTCGCCTCCGCGAGAGGGTGAACTGAAGGAGTTGATCCTGCAGGCCATCCGAATGGGCTGCAGGCACTTCGATTGCGCGCCTCTCTATGGGACTCAGCCGGTGGTTGGGGCCGCCCTGAGTGAGGCAATCAAAATGCCAACTATAGCAACAAGTAGCAGTGGTGGCGGTGGTGGTAGTAGTTTGCGTGGCGGCCCGTCGCCCACCCCATCATTATCATCAGTGCCAAGACAACACCTTTTCATCACCTCAAAGTTGCCGCCCAACATGATGCGGGGCACGAATATTTTACGTAGCATCGAGCGGACACTCGGCGAGCTGCAACTTACTTATTTAGATTTATTTCTCATTCATGCACCATTCTCTACAAAACACGTGGCCGACGACAACTACTATCCGGTGGACGACCAGGGCAACTTGTTGTTGGACGATCAAAACGATGGTTTACTTGAACGCGCCTGGCTGACGCTGGTCGACCTGAAACGGCGCGGATTCACGCGCTACATAGGGCTGAGCAATGTTAATTTGGAACAACTGGTTAGATTGAACAACCTGCATCATGTGGATGTCGTCCAGAACGAGTATCACATTTACAACCAAGACAGGGAGCTGTTCGACTATTGCGAGGAGATCGACGTCCATTACGAGGCCTATGCGGCGTTTGGCAGTCCCAAGAGAGGGCCAAACAAAGCCAGAAGCCTTGTTTCATGGACGATCCAGTGGTGAACCGAGTGGCTCGTTTAAATAGGCTGAGCATAGCCCAGGTGAACATCCAGTGGATCCATCAGCAGCCTCTGTCGTATGTGATCAAGTGCGACAATGTCCGCCAGTTGGAGGAGAACCTGAGGCCATCTATTGTAGGTCGGTGTCGATGAACGATATGATTGATATGGACAGTTTGAATCGAAACATTCGGCTGTATTTGTTCGACGAGCACAAGGAATCGAGCAACACACAGAGTATCCATTCAAGGTGAACCCAAGTGAAAATAGGAATAATAATAACTACAACAACATCATCAATAATATTTATATTGATAATCATAATAAAGAGGAGGGGGAGGAGCAGCAGCAGCACTATGGGCCGTCGGTGCAGCCAAGATTTATGATGTGCCCGTTGTCTTCGTCTCATCGGACGTCCACCTCGAACATACCACCGAGCATCTCAATATGCACATCAAACCAACTCGAAACAGCAACCACCACCTTAAAAGCAACAACAACCACAAGTTATAACCATCGTCCACCAGCAACAGCACCACCAATTGTAACCGGCCCGGTCAGTAGCACCATCTGCACGACCAGCCTCCTGCAACTACAAGGCTCGTCTCACCTCAACCAGGAATCTAATGAGTCCAGCGCCGAGTCCATCACACCGACGGCCACCAGGTCGCCCTCACTAACAACAACAACAGCAGCCAACACAATACTCGTGGACCATGAATACCAGAAGACACTGTCCCATTTATTAGAACAACTACAACAACACAACTCGGCAGCAACCGGGCCGAGGTTGCCTGAGAAAAAGTGCACCAAACAATACCAACAAGTAGCTTTACTTTTTAGTCAACATATGAGGATTTTTGTGTCTACGTGTGTGCTTTTGAGAAAATATTTTTGTGTTTTAAATCAATACATATATCATATACTATAACAAATTTTAGCTTGACTTCTTCTATATTTCTAGTTGTTTCCAGCCCAACCAACTGCCTGAGAGCCTCCAAGACAGAGAGAGAGAGATATATGTATATATATAGTGTAAATAATTAGTGACTTGACGATGTATTCATGTTTTTCACATGCACGTGGCCGCGACAGTTCGATTCTCTCCTGTTGTTATTCATCATTTGCGCTTTCCATGCGTACTGAATCCGCCCGGCAAACCGCCCAAGCCACTAAGGGCCAGGCCTTCTCGAATGCCAGATATTGTCTGTTGGTTGGTTGGTTGGTTGGTATTTGTTGGTGTCGATCGGTAATTAGTTTATTTGTCAGGTGAACTATGAATGCAATGGCACCAGAGCAGCTTATCTTCATCATCAACAGTCGATTAATTGAGATGAATTGATCTCGTTGATGATGAGGATAATGAAGATGAGTATGAATACTTACAGAGGATCGATCGGATGAATTACTGGATCGTGTTTGGTGATGATGGGAAAGGGCAGTGGAACTGGCAGAGGCAAGGGGAACACCATCTTCTTGGGTTTCCTCAGCAGAATCAGCGCCGAGGCCGCCTGGGTGGCCAGCTTGATCTTCTTCTTCTTCAATTTGATAAACTTGGAGTCGCCCGAGGGTAGTAATGTGGATAGAATGGCCGCAATCACCAGGCAAGCGACCAGCACCGAGATGCCGCGCTGATCATCGCCCAGAGATTGATGAGTAAACAAATTTGTTTGTCGTCGATGTTTATTGTCTCGGTTAGTGGGTTTCCTCACGTAGATTTTTGGTTCTCATCGCATCGTCTGGTCTCTTCACATTGTCTCGACCAGCAAACTGGCCACTATGTCAACAAATCTGCTGGCCAACAAGGGACATCAACCATCCACTTGCACTGATCCAATAGGCCTTACTTACCTTTTGTTTCGTGAGCCTCAGCAACATCATTTGGCTCACTAGTGAATCCCTCTGCTGTTGCTACTGCTTGTTGTGCTGCCCGTAGATGATCTATCTTGATGATTGGTTCTTGTTTCTCTTGCCTCGTTTAATACTTGTTGGACACGATAAGATACTATAAACTTCTCAATCGATGATGCGATCGAGCAGATGTCCAATTGAATGACAATGAAAAAACTGGTTCGTTTGTTTGTTTTTATAACTGTTTGTTGTCGCGCCGACTTGTCGATTGTTAATAAACATGGGAATGAAAAACTCGAAACCTCAATGAGATGAAGTGGGCGTAATGACGGCGTTTGGCTCTTTTCTCCTACTCCTCCTGCTTCCTGTAATATCATTAATTGATGTTGATTGTTCAACGCGAATTACTTGCCGCTTTTTAAGACTGACTCACTGACTGGCTGACCTCAAGCTGTTTGCTGTTGGCTACTTCAATTAGTGCCAGAAGCTCTACTCTCTCGCTCTAACAGCGCCAAAGAGTCACCGCTGGATTGAATTGAATTAAATTGAATCAAAAACGTAATCAAAATGTCTCTCATTCCGCCTTGACGCTTCCGTATCACTTGCCAGTCTCACTGAAACCTGCACCTCTTGGCGACATTTAACGACGAATGCCTACTGACCGTTACGTAAAAGTGAGTGTGAGTGTGTGTGTGTGTGTGTGGCCGACACTGAGAGATGTTGGAAAGGTGAATGGAGAGCAATGCGAAAGCAATGAACCTAGAATAAACAAAGGAACTGGACAAACAAACAAACAGACTGGGGAAACTTTCCGTCTTGTTGAGCGCCCAAAACAAGTTGCTGTCGTGTAGGCCGACGACAATCATCAGCAGTTATTCACATGAGCTATCAATACTTCGGTTCTCAACGGCGTCAACAACAACAACAATAACGACAACGGCACTGCTCGAAGGAATCGCTAACAAGTCAAGCGTTCAGCTTTGCGAGAGTTTACACCTGGCCGGCCGATAGATATCCTAAAAAGCAGACCGAGGACGACGGATACAACACACATTAGCTTAGGAGAAAGTTAATTTTTCAAGTACAATTCACAGTCTGTCTGTGTTGTTTGTAACTGAACTTGACCGAAAGAGTTCAGAGATCACGTCGAGACACACAAAGAAAGACAGTCTGCGCTACACAAGCGAATAGATATGTATATTATCTCTCCAAACAGTTGGGGGCTAAATGATTCTGGATACTCGTGAGTGACAACATGAAGTGTTCATGGAGATTGTAAAAGTGAATGACTGACTTGTCAGCCTAGAAGTTTGCCTACAACGACGACGACAACGACAGCGACGACGGCGAGCTTCATCAGTTTAAAGTTAAGTATTGGTGCGTGACAATCGAGATTGGAGTGCCTTCTGGATATCATAGACACGCTTTGGAGCTCTCGTTTTGCAATTAGTAGTTCTTTGTTGCGATGTTGGACGCTCACCTGCGGCTTCAGGCCTGGATTCCAGCGACAATAATAATTAGTCCAGAATTCCTAGTCGCCTCGGGCTGGCCAGAGGCAGGATGACATGATTGGCTGTTTGTTCCGAATATAATGGATTCATATAATCGTTTGGATAACTATTTATCAACGACCACAACGATATCGTCTTATTTTTGATATTATCCTTTGCCTTTTGTTGCTCCGAATTGCACAAGAATGTTCCAAATTGGCAACTATACGAATGATCTACGACTGAAATTAAAAGTGTTCATTGAACTCAAAGACGGTCGGAAATTGTTGCATAATTTGCCAAACACAATCTATAAATTGCAAGAATACCGGCGATCTGTCTGTGTCGGAGTGGCGTTCGTCGCCATGGCCTATACGCTGAAGAAACTTGTGCCCAAATGAGATCCATTCCTTTTCGATTAAAACCTCGAAACCTTTCAATGTCCTATAATATGGGTCCAACATAATCATGGCCAAGCTGGTCAATTGACTCGTACGATCCCAACCATCACTACAATGAACCATCAACGACGTCTTATGTGTCTCAATCTTGTCGGCAATCTTTAGTGCCCCATTCAGGATGGCCCTCACATGGTCCAACCACTGGGTGGCCTCCAGATTCGAGTGCCATTTGTGCTCATTTAAACCAGGATAACAGAGCTCCTTGAGCTTTCGCCACGACTCCCGCACCGTATGTATATTGGGAATATCCAAGAAGACAACCTCGGCGTTCTGATAGAAATCCTCCGTTTCGTAGCCTCCACCTCGGGCCTTATTGGCCACCGCATTGGCACTGGGCCTCGCGTCCATAATATAAATCTTGTGACTTTGAGCATTGGCGTCCATAATAAGCTGTACATATCTCTCGTCCTCGCGGCTCCTCTTGCCCGGCACACCCACCAGAGGTTGGGCACATCTCGTCAGGCTGGCCTGGCTCTCGGGATGTAGCCAGGACAACACGGGTATCCGGCCCCGACTACGAAACTGTGCCACTTGTCTGAGATCTTCCTCGGAGGCCGCCGACGGCACCACGAGTATGGCCGGATAGCTGTCGCATAATTCATAGTTTTCATTTATCTTGGTGATCTTCCAAGTCTCCGTTATTGACCCTAAACGCTGATATTCGGCAATTGGCTCGTACACCTGCCACCCGTTCACTGGATACTGTTCCTTATATTCCAAGGCAAACAATGATAATCTATTATTAAACGGGAAGGCATATTGTTGGAGTTTCTCGAATACATCACGTCGCGAGTGATTCTCTCTACTATGGGCAAATCTGTAGTTTCTAACATCCTTACAAGTTATCTCAATGCCATAGGAATTTTCGCCCTTCGATGTTGACCTCCCATCTTTTCGATCCTGGATACAAAGCCCAACGGGAGGTCAATGATGAAATTTCCAGACAGATTGTTCATCCTGGCACCATTTGGAAGAGTGTCAGTGGATTTGAAGTAAAGGCGAAAATTTGTTACATGTAAGGTGCCTCGGATGGCGCCTGAAATATGGACTCAAACATGACACATCCTTGCTGGGTATTGATGCCACAATTCTCTCATTGCCTATGAGCCAAGGGAACTCCTCGGTGCCCATGCTCGTCGCTGTGGTGCCTAAATATTATTCAAATGTTGTAAATTGTTCTAGCTTAATATTGATTAAGATCTAATATCTAATCATTTGTTTTTGTTTTCATGTACCTCAATTGACATATCGGACGAGATGGCTTTTTGCATGCGGCGTTTCGCATTAAATAAAAATATCCTAATTTAGGCAGAATTCGGGGTATTTGAGATTTAATTTATAACATTTGGGAAATTATTGAGATTTTACCCAATCTGGGGTATTTCTGATTGACGAAAACCCCCGCAAGCACGGGAATGAATTTAAAACGACACGAAACAAGAGAGAATGCGCATCCAAGATGGGACCCGGAAACACCTGATACAACAGGTTCTTTTACCCTAAAAGTGTGGGAAATAGTTCACGAGAATTCGAAAGACCCAAAATATATATATCAAGAATGAGAAGTTATTACATCAGAACTTTAGTTACATCAATCATTGGCTTGTTAGTCTAATTGCTAATACTATATTCGATACTATTTTAATCAATAATAATAATAATAATAATAATAATAATACTCTCAATCTTTAATACTTTTCGAGTTCCATTAATACTTATAGTTCTTTCAACAAACTAATAATGTTTTGTTTCATTCATTGAAATTTAAACTTCATACATTAATTCCATTCCTTTTGTTTGTTCATAAAAACATATATATATTTTACTCTACTCTTTCCAAACTGTTGATATTTGATCATGGAAATTCTTGGCCATTTCCTGTTTAAACGCCTAGTTTCTCTTATTTTCTCCTATTAAATTCCATATTCTTATGTTTTGTAGTATAGTGTCTCATGAGATGGTCGTCTCGCGAGAACTCTCTATCACAGAATTCGCATTTATAGCCCCACTTTTCGGGCAAATGTCTAGTTAAGACATGACGATATAAACATTTAACATCCGACAAACCAATATTGCATAAGTGGCACCTAATCTTGTTCGCACTGTTGTTGTTATTGTTACTATTGTTGTTGTTGTTGTTGATATTATTATTGTTATTGTTGTTCCGGTGTTGGCTTGAGACAACTTTGTGTGGGGCGGCAATTTGCTGGTGTGGAATAACAACGTCAACATCGGCCTCATCATCTTCATCATCCATATCATGCGAGTTATGTAAATGATGATTCATGACGGCTATGATGGTTGATGTGATTGTTGTTATTATTGTTGTTGTTAATGCGACCCATATTGATATTGCCACGACGCCTATCATTCAGATGATGATGGTTGGCAACATGATGCTGTTGATGGTGATGATTGTTGTTTGTTGTTGTTGTTATTATTATTATGATGATGGTGGCGGTTACGGTGATGTTCGATAACATCATCATCATCGTCGAGCATGTCTCTATCATCGTCCATGTGGTCCTGGTCGCGATCCTCGTCGTCCTCCTCATCTAAATCATCATCATCAAAATCAGTCAATGATTCAATCTTAAGTACTTGTGCAGCCCGTAATAAGCTAGTTGGCGAACCATCGTTTGAGATAACCAGCTCACCCGTATACATGTAATTAACTAATATTTTTATATCTGTGATGTTCAATTCTGTCAGGATAATAATGGGATGTTCGGCGTTTGGAAATTTGCTGAGTATTTCTTGTAAGTATTTGCTGTGGGCACAAAGAATGATCTTATGGGCCGTCAGGTGTCCTCGTCGCAAGCTATGGTACAGTCGGCAGGTCCATCAAGTGGGGCCCCACTGATGGGCGGAGGCTGTTGTTGCATTTAACTGGCTTGTTGGTTGGGCTATCTCTCGATGGAAATAATGTTTATGATAATTATAATAATAATAGAATGGTGATGATATATATATATATCAAATAAGTTCAATCAATATATTGGCTTGGAATAAGTTGAGGCGAATATTTTGTTTCGCTGGATACTTTTTTGAATCTAAGAGTCTAATAATGATGTAATGATAATAAAAAAATAGAGAATTGGCTCTGCGATTGTTGTTGTTGTTGATTATGACGATGTTATTGGTATGGTGGTGGTGATGGTAGTGATGATGTTGGTGGTGGTGGTTTTGTCGAATGGAATTGATGATTGGACATAACAAGATATGTTACAACTTGTTGTTCAATATACGAATAGGCTCAGCACAGACACAGTCGCGCAAACACACAAGCGAATAATATGAGTCTGGTGGGCCCAAAAGATTCGCCTCTTTGCTCCTCGTCGTCGTCGTCGGCTCGTCGTCCTCTTCGCTTTGCGTGTTGTACTGGTGCGCTAAGATTGCATTGTGAGAAAGAAGAGAGGAGAAAGAGAAAATATTCTACGAAAGCAGTGGGACTGACACCAAGTTGGTTGTTGCTTGGTTTGCCGAGAATGGGCGACGACGACGACGACTGACTCTGGCTCATGATATTGAATGACGACGACGATGACGACGACGATGACGACGGGCATGACGACGACGACGACGACTGTGAAGACTCTCTGCTGGCTCCACTCGGCTCGGCTCGGCTTGTTAAGCGCCAGCTGCGCCAGGCAAATTGTGGGGCGCCGCCGCCAGTCGTGAACAGTCGACTGGCCGGAGCCGTCGTCAGTCGACACACAAAATAAGCCAGTCCCCAGCCTGGAGTCAGTCAGCCAGTCCTCGTCAGCCAGCCCTCCCTCTGGCAGACGCAAGTCAGGCAGAGAGAGAGAGAGAGAGAGAGGCGCGGCGAGTGTGGGGAAAACAGGCAGGCGGACAGACAGGCAGGCAGGCGCCAGGCGGCCTAACAGTCGCTGCTGCTGCCACTTGTTGTCGTGTGCAGTTGTGTCGTTCGCATTTGGATCGCCGGCCAGCGTTGTCGGCCGGCTCGACAGCCACCACCGCCCGTCGCCCATCGCCTGTGCCAATGGCATTCAAGCTGCGAGCCGAGCGCAACAAGTCGTCCCCGTCGCGGTAGGGCCAACATTCCTCCTCCTCCTCCCTCCTCCCTCATGTGAACGCAACCACCACCACCACCGGACGCCCTCAACAGAGCCGCGCACAAAAACTAGTAGTATGACCTGAGGCCTGGCTGGCGGAGCTCCAAATGGCCAAGGCCCCGCGTCCGAAGCGCCTACACACCCACCCAGGCCGGCCGCCGGGCAGGGGCCAGTCGAGTGGCCGGCAAGGCCCTCCACCAGAGCATCTCGGGACTGGCGTACTTGCGTCAGGCGAGCTGCCCAATACCAACAGGTCAGTCGGGGCCCGCCAGGACAGTCATCCAGCGCACATTCGGGCACTTGTGTGTTGTTGGCCGCCCGCCTGCCTACCGGTACGCGAGTCAGCTCAGGTCACATGCCCAACAAGTTGTTGGCAACCACCACTGCGAGGCCGCCGCCGCCGAGACTGCGAAGGAATCCCTGGAGGGGCGGGTCGAGCCAGCCTGCCTGCCTACCGAGTGGCCACTTGTTGTAGTTGGCTCTGCGCTGGATGTTGTTGCCTCCGGACAGAGACAGAGAGAGAGGCAGCCAAAAAGTTGGGCCAGAAACGAACGAGAGAGATTCTCGCCTCTGTTGCGCAACAGCACCACCAACAACAGCATGAGAACGAGAGAACCAACAATTGAAGCGGCGGCTACGACGGCCAATGCGAGGACTACAACGACGCCAACAAACCAGCCAACGACGAAAGATTCCGGCCAAATACCAGCAAACTTCTACGTGAGATGGTTTTGAGGAAGTTATATGAGGGCGAACGAGCGGCGCGCGCGCGCAGTTGGCGGCACACACACAAGTGGCAGAGCCCGACTGTCTGACTGGCTGCCAGCGGCCGGCCAAGAGCGGCGACACTTGTTGTGTGCGTTCCTGTGTGGGGCCCAAAGCGACTTGGCCCTCATTTGGTCGGCCGCCGCCGGCCGGGCGGAATGAATGAAGGGCACCAACCAGCCAGTCTGCCAGCCTCCAGATGGATGTGCAAGTCTGTGCTGCCGCGTCAACTGCACTCAACTGATAGCCTTGCTTTGGGCGCGCCCACTTGTTGTTGTTGTTGTTGTAGTAGTTTGCCTTGCCGCTGCTGCTGCTGTTCCTCATCGTCTTCTCTTCGTGGCCGCCAGTAGTTGTGGTTGTTGTTATGCCGCAATTGTGGATGCATTTGAATTCGGCTCGTCATATCAGCCAGTACCGGGCGCCGCCTCCATCCTCGCGCTTGTTTACAGTTGGCGGCGACTAACCAAACAGTCATACCGCTCATATGCGCCTCCGCCAGAAAAAACTGCCACTATATGCACGCCTTGAGCGACTATCTCTTTGGTTTGCTTTAATTAAACTTGACTCGACTTGTGGGGAACCGCAGCGACAACCACAACAACAGGCGAACGAAGACAAAACAAACGAATTGAACTCGGCGCGACAAAGATGAGCTGCCATTTGCGGCGGTGGCGGCGGCGGCGACTCATCGATGAGAGCCATTCATCGCACAGTCGTCGGCCTGTCAGTCTGGCTTTCGAGTAGACACATGGGCGGCGAGCAAACAGTGTCAGTCGGCGGGCCAGCCTGTCTAAATGGCGACAACCAAAGTGACTGATAAGTGGCGCGCTCACTGCCGACTTGATCAGATCGGATCGGATTTGTGTGTGTATGTGTCTATCTCGGTGTGAGTCTGTTGAATTTGGGCGTCTCGTCTCGTCTCGTCTCGTCTCTTCTCTTCTCTTTGGCTTTTGTTTGTGTGTCCCACAAACGCCAACTAAAACTACCCCAAAAGCCGACGCGCCAGAGCCTTTTGGTTGTTGAACTGGTGGCCGTCGTCGATGAGTATGCTGACTCATTTGGGGCTGCCGGCCGAGGTCGCGCCCACCGAAAGACAACAATGCAAGCGAACGGCGGCGGCCGTCGGTCGGGCGGCCGGGCGGCCAGGCGGCGCCCACAATCTGGAGGCAATTTGAGCCGTGAAACAGCAAGTGGTTGTTGTATGTGTGTGTGTATGTTCGTATGTGTTGGCCCAACGACGCAGCTAATTAGACTTGCAGCGAACGGCGGCGGCGGCGGCCTCACACGACTGGTATTTGAGTGTATGTGTAATTCAAAGCTAACAAACGCACCGACTGGGAGCTTAAGTTGACTTAAATTGGAGTTTAGTTTCCGGCAACAATAACAATAACAATAACAACAGCAACAGCAACCGGTGGCTTCGTTGCCTTCAGCGCGCATTAATTGAGGCGCTCGGTTTGCGACAGATCTGGGCGGCCTCAACAAACTCGCCTGGCTCGCCTCCACTCGGCTTCCATCCGTTGACATTAGGCTGTTTGTTAGTCGGCGGCGGCGGCGCCAGCAGCAAGCCACTTGACAAGTTCAGTTGTGTGGCCGCCCGGCGGTCGTTATGTTTTGTTCAAATAATGGAATTAAACAAATCAGGAGCAGGCAATGGCGACAGCCACGCCAATGGCCGCTGTGGTTGCACTCGCAACTGGCGCCGTCAGTTGGCCGAGTGGGCCGACAACCACCGCCGCCACCCCACCTTTGTTGGGCCAACGGGCAGTCAGTTGAGATGTGAGCGATCGAGCCTGTTGATAAAGCTCCTCATCATCATCGTCCAACGGCCAGCCAGGCAGCCAGCCAAGCAACAACCTCGGCGCGACTGCCAGGCTGGCTGACGGGAGCGACGTCGGCGGTGCGATGTGATTTGATTTGATTTGGACCATTTTTGCGCCGGCCCAGCGTTCACTAGTCGACACATCTCGGCCGGCCGACGAGGGCCATCAATAGAGCTTCCCCGGCCGGTGCCGCCACCGCCAACTCATCATCGGGCATCGCATAGAGAGTTGGGCCTTTCGGCTCTCTTGTTGTTAGTGTTAGTTGGGAGCGCCCAAAAGGCGGCCAATTGAAGCGTATAATTTACGGGCTAGCCTCGGAAACGCAACAACCACCACCACTGCAGCAGCGGCGGCGGCGGCGGGAGGCTGTGGCGGTCGCCTTGATGAATGAGAAGGGCGAGCAGCTTGCCGGCCAGCAGGCAGAAGAATGTGGAATGGAATAAATAAACTCTCAGTGGTCGTCGTCGTCGTCGTGCCGGAGCTAAAGTTGCCTCTCCGGCTCGGAACGGATGGAATTATTATCTCTCCTCCTCCTCCTATCTGGCCAAGCTCTTAACAACCACCTGACTGACACTGCAACTGGCTGGCCGCGATGGACGGGACAGCAACAACCAGTTTGACCAGTTCCAAGGGCCAGCAGCCAACTGTTGCGCCTGCTGACGGCAACGAAACAGGATGGCCCTTATCTCGAGTCAGCCTCAAATGGAGCTCCTCCGTGTCGACTGGGCCGGCCAGTCTATCCAGACAGCCATCCAAACAGACAGACAGACAGACAGTCGAGTTATGTGAGTAATGTTGTGTGGCGCCGCCACCGCCACCGGCTGGCAAGACTCGCCAGGTCGTCCACTCGTTTCATGAGCCGCACTGTTGGCCAACTCCAACCTGTTGTGCTCCCATTGAGCCCTCAGCGAGTGCCTTTGAGCCGCTTCTTTAATGGCCATCGTGTCCTCGAATCTACGACGATGGCGGCGGCGGCGGCGGCCCACGACAACCTGGCCACTCCATGGCCTCTCTTTCTTTCTTTCCTCATCTCCCGTCTACTCGCAGCTCGGCTGGCCATCTGCCTGGCCGCCTCAACAAGAGGCAGCCGAGCCGGCCGACGCTTCCCATGCCTGCCAAGCTCGGCGTCGAGTCTCCATTTCAGCCTTGGCTGCCTCAGCCGTGGCTGCCGCCGCCTCTCACCTGGCGTCCTCGTCCCACTCTACGACTCTCGCAAGAGCACAAACACTCGTCTCTTTCCCTCCGGCAACGATTGAGGTTGGTCGTCGCCGCCGCCACCTCGAGCTCATCTTCTCTCATGACTCTCTCGTCTCGTCTTGTCTCATCTCGTCCCCTCTTCTCCTCACTCGCGCCAGCAACAGGTTTCCCTCTCCACTGTGTGAGCCCAACTGCCACGACGAACGAGTAGAGGCGGCGGCGGTGGACGAGGCTCTGTCAGCTCCTGGCGAGCCGCAATCGTCGTCGCGCCTCATCACAGTGGCCGCCGCCGCCGCTGCCATCATCAAGACCGTCCTAATCGTCGCCTGCCTGCCTGCAGTGGCCGTCCATGTCCACTAGACAGGTAACTCCGCTCGGGCGGAGGCTCTCGCAGAGCATTCTCTCGAGTGGCGGCTTTCTCAGAGTCGTCGTGGCCGTTCATTCACTGAGCGACGGCGGCGCCCAACTCAACGAGCCAACCTTACATTTGAGGGCCGACTCAGAAAGTTGCCTCAAGCTTGGCCCACTCGACAGCTACAACTGCGACGACGACGACGACGGCCATCATCGACTGGCTGTTTCGCGTTGTGTGTCGGCCCAAACTGAATGTCTCGACCTGCAGCCATGCAATTCGTGTGCCTATTGCATCACACACACACACAGGCGGACTGCCGCCATTGTGCTTGTGTTGTGCGTGAGTTTTAGCCACTTGTTGCACTTGCCGTCGTCGTCGTCGTCGTCGTCGTCGTTGCGCAACAACTACGCCAACACTCGATGAATGGAATGGCCGGCCAGGGCCAGACAGCGACAACACACATCTCTGACTGCTATCATGTTGATAATAACAAAACTTGGGCTTTGCTTTGTGTGCCGACACTGCACAGTCGAGTCGAGTCGAGTCAGTCAGCCAGCCAGCCAGCCGACATTCCTTCGTCTTCGCGCCGACTCGCCAAGACCAGT
Organism: Oxytropis ochrocephala; assembly: GCA_020916435.1. Classification (NCBI taxonomy): domain Eukaryota; kingdom Viridiplantae; phylum Streptophyta; class Magnoliopsida; order Fabales; family Fabaceae; genus Oxytropis; species Oxytropis ochrocephala. The sequence goes on from JAJHUT010000096.1 coordinate 100,393, forward strand.
CAGCCGCCCCGTCGGCTGCCCCCAAAGGGCCGGCCGGGAGGGCGCGCGGGTGGGCGTGGCCGGGGGCTTTGGTCGTCCATGGCGAAAGAGTGCGTCTGTTTCGAGTGGCAGTGGTGGCGGCGGCGGCGGCCGTGGCGAGCTTGTTGAAAGCGCACTTTTCTTGCAATAAACCAAAGCAACGAGTTCAATGAACTTAGGCGCCGCCGCCTAAACAACAACAACAACAACAACAACGGACTCCACTTCTAAACTGCCACTAATTTCCACCATTTTCGTTCGCAGCCGCCTCCATCGGCGAGTGACCAGACGTCGATTGTCTTGCCGGGAACGACGTCAGTGGCCACGGCGAGCATCTAACGACAGGCCAGGTCGACGTGGCGCCTCTGTCGGCCCGGCCTTGGCGCCTAATAAGAAGTCGGCGGCGGGGCCTCTCTGTAACACCCGAGCCCGACTGACTGACTGAATAGAGTAACTCTTCGATGCAGTTCTGGTAGTTGTTGTCACAAAAGGCAATTCCCGACGGCCCATAAACGGAGAATCGCCTGGATCTCACGCCAGTTCGTCAACCTAATTGTTTTCTCTCCTTATTTGGCTGCCTGCTTTTGGTTTGTGGCAGCGCCTCGTTTGGTGCGCAGTTGCTGACTCCAACAGCCTGTCTATCACCTTGGCGATCGTCTCCCTCCAGCCCCCGTCGACATTATGCGCCGCCGCCCTCCAGTTATGCTGGTGTTGCTTACTGGCCGCTCAGTGTGGAGGAGGCCGCGGCTAATATTTCAGGCGGCAAACAAAGGGGAGCTTCTGGCTTTGTTTGTGAGGCTGGCCGCCCGACCAGAGCAGCGGATGGAGGGCCGGACGGGCAGACAGAGGCAAAGCCTGCGAGTGGACGGCGGCAGAGGCGCTCTAATTGGCTGCGCAGCTGGGCCCGGCGAGGGGCCAGTGAAGGTCCAGTGGAGCCGAGCCGACATTCTCAGTGTAGAATCTCAAGGCCAACCACATTTTCGGCGTCGTCGTCGTCGTCGTCGTGTTGGATTTCGTGAGCTGCAAATGAGGCGACGCCGACAGTGCAGTCGCTGGTCGTCGTCGTGTTGTTACTCGACGTCCTTCTAGCGCCTGTGTGTCCCAAATACGCCTCCAGTTTGGGCCGCCTGGCACTTCTGCTCTCTCTCTCTCTCTCACGTCGCCTCTAATACGCCACCTGTTGAAGACAGCCCGCATTAGACTTGTGGGCCGCAAGTCTCCCCCTGGGCCTGTATAGATGGAGACACATGCACCATACGGCGCGTAATCCTCCCACCCCATCATCGTGCTCGTCATCAATGCAATCATCTTTCAGCTGATCAGATCGACTGGTGACGTTTCATCTACGCCAGACACACCTCTACCTCTGGCCGGCCTCGTTCGGGTGTGGCCCCAGCGAGTTATTTTTAACTTTGCCAGTGGCGCACATTGCCGGTCATCTGATGATTGTCATGTCGCCTCGTGCACTGGCTTGAAGTCATGCCTGAGATACGCACCTGATTCGGCTTGTGGACTGGATGACTGATCGGCTGGTGGTGATGATCGACGGCTATTTATAGAGCAGCGCCGTCGGCCTCACCTACACCTCCATCTCCACCGGAAAGCTAGCCTTAGCGTGGATAGTATAACTAGCGACGAGACACCACAGATATTGCTCAGTCTTCTTGTGATAGAACAACTAAACACACATTTAAACACAAGCCAATATCGCATAACCTAGTTAGTTTGTTTCATACTTAGGTATACAATTTAGCACTCGAACGGCCGATAACCGCCCACCCAACCAACTAGCCAACCAGCCAATATGAACAAACTGTACCTCCTCCTGTTGGGTCTTGTCGTGATGATGGCCGTGTACGTGGCCAGGGCCAAGGAGGCCTGAGCTCGTCAATGAGCTGGACGAAAACGACGACGACGGCGAGCCCGACGGTAGCTTCTTCAGGGGATGCCGTCGGCAGCAAGATCAAGGACATCTTCGGAGGCAGGAATGTCCTCCGGGAGGGCGTTGAGGATCTGACCAAGGCCAGGAGTCCCCTTTGCCGGAAATCCAAGTCGCTCCCCGATTGCGAGACCTGTTGCGATAGCCACGGAATGGCCGGCACATTCTCGATCACGAAACTCCTGATTGGCAAGTGCACTTGCTCAGAGAGACTCTCCTATTAGGCTGATGGCCGGACGCGAGTCACGAAGCTGGAGCTGATAGCTGAGGTTGATTGGCTGTTGTTATCGCTATTCTCGTAACGATGAAAGCAGCCAACTCCAACCACAGCTTCTCTCGCTTTGCGAATAGACGACGTTGGCTCCCGCGGCTCGTGTGGCCGATGTTTGTTGGAAATTAAATATTTATTATAATATAATAATAATAGCAATAAACACACACACACCCATGCACACCTAATCAATTAAATTCAATCTGTCAGTGATGGACTAGATTTCAAAACAACACGCCCCTTTGGTTGCCCACTCATCTGATGTACGTCGTCATCTGATGTATGTCGTCTCATTCTCATTCTCACCTCGACCCTTCCCGCAATCAATTCATTCATTTATTCTCAGGTCAAACAATCTATGTATTAAAATGGCAAAATTATTCATTGTCATCCACTGCTTATTAGGGATATGTTTATTGGTCATAGTATCATTGGATGTGGCAACCGCGGCCACTGTCGGCAGGCCCATCTCGAAAGGTGAGGCCGATTATTGGAACAAGAAACGGGCCGAGTTCTATGCCAATACCAGCTTTGCGCTTGACCGATGACAACATTCGTTTGCTGGGCGGCAAATTCACCTCCACCCGACTGGCCCATCTGCCCTTCTGGTTCGACTATGAGGCTCTTCAAGCGGACCTTCAAGAAGGGCAACGCGCCGACTGCCGAAGAGGACCGAGCCCGCCACCACGTCTACATAAACACCTGTCTGAGGACAATCAGGGCCAGGGCACTGTTCAGGATGCTGGCCGCCACCCAGGACGCCTTCATAACGAGCCAGGCCGACCAGGTAAGTGTCTGTTGACTACTTGTTATTGTTTGATTAATTATGTTTGTTCATGTACTAACTGTAATTGGTGTGATCGGTCGTCACACAAGTTTTATCACGAACGGAATCGCCCGGATATGGTCTTTAATCAGAATGTCTCGGCGCAAGACGACAGTGTTATCGACTATGTGGCCCAATTGAGTTTGGACGGGTCGCCAGCTGTCTCCTCTTCGGGCTCCGAGTCGCCGCTCGACAGGGCCGTCCGACTGATGAGGCTGGAATTGGACCAAGTCGAGAGTAGGAATCAGCTCGAGACTTATTTGAGGGCCTTCAACGTAAGTTCACCTGTACTTGGTGGTTCATTCCATTCATGTTGCTGATTCGAGCAGGAATATGGACGGGATTGTATGTTCATCTTTCATATGCACACCGCGAGGCCACACCGATTAACAACACTCAATCATTCATTTGCTCCTCTACATGTGTATGCTATCTGTCCGTCAGGATCTACTCGTCTCTCAATGGCCTAACACAGGAGGTGGATGGCTCGGCCATTGCAGGACGTCTTTCCTATTGATTACACATCAGCCTCATAGTAGTGGTGGGCGGCGCGCGTCTCGCGCCCGTCGTATGGTATTTCGCCGCAGTAGTCAGTACCAATTCAAGCAAAACCTGTCCTCGAGTTTGCCGAATGTTGGCTGCCTCTGCCGGTGCCTTTGCTGATGCCAATGATGATGATGCAGCTGATTATGCATCTCGTTATCGGCCTAATGGCTGAGGCTGGGCTGACACGAAGATGCAAACTAAATGTATGATAGTTGGGAGACGGACGAGGATAAGTTAAGAGAATGAGTGCGTCATTGCGATGGCGAAGTATGCAGTTGGTGAAACTCGACATCATTCGCCAGGTGAACCAGTGGCGACAAGCTGTTGGATGAGGTTGGGGCCAGATTAATAACACACAGTTTCAATTAGACTTAATCAGGTTGGGTAAGTCTCTGCGCGCTCGACGGCAAATTTGGTAATAACCACTGATAATATCAACAGAAATGATATCAACGAGAACAACAACAACAATAAGAAAATAATTGATACCTCGCCAGGACCAGAGAGATGGCTAACAGGTCTTGTTAGGCGACTATTTATCGAGTCACTTATTGAGTTTCGCCAGATACTTTGTGTGGTGGCGTGTTGAACCAACACCTCGACTCCTCTCATGTATACAATAAATCGACATTTGGAGAACCACTAAAACATTGGCACTGCTGGCGGCGGCGGCGGCGCCTGCCTCTCACCTGACTCGATGATGCGTTCGTGTTCCTTGTCTCGTCAGCTCCACCTGAGTTGCCACCGCCTCATTTCCACTAAGGCGAGAGCGCTAAACGAGCTCACCCATCGATTGCGCGTCCAGATGAGCTAAAAAGAGTCTCGAATGTTCACTGGCACGGGAGAGGTCGGCTTCGGCGCCAGTGGCTGTGGCTGTGGAATGGATGATGTTGCATCGAGAAGCCTTTCAACGATAACGTAATGTGGTGGTCGTTGTTGTTATTGTTGTTTTCATTTTAGTTTTTCTCTCTCTCTCTCTCTCTCTCTCTCTCTCTCTCTCTCTCTCTCTCTCTCTCTCTCTCTCTCTCTCTCTCTCTCTCTCTCTCTCTCTCTCTCTCTCTCTCTCTCTCTTTATGTCTGTATCTTTGTCAAGCTCCTCAGCCCACCTGGCGCCAGCTTAAGTTCCCGGCCGCTTGGGCCAGCTGGCTGATTCAACTCCACTCGAGTGAGATGTGCCCAGGTTAACAGCGGTGCTTGTTATTGCTGTCGTTGGCGCCCCAAAGTGGGCGACACGAATGATGTCAGGTCGCCGCTCGCTCTTTCTCTCTCTCAGGTGGTGGCCGCTGCAAAAGCGAGCAGCTCCTCACCTGGCGTATCTTCCCGCTCAGCCCCACCCTTATTTTGATAGGCGGCCAACTTAATCTCTTTATTGTTGCGCCCAAGGCGATTTGGGGCGCCACAATTCAAGGTGGCGGCCGCCTGGCGCCACCAGGCAAACAGCCTGCATAGAGCCATCCGGCTATTGTTATGCAATTGCCATAGAAAGAAACAGGTAATCTGATCCTCTTCAAATAGTGCGCAAGACATAAATAACAACAACAATAATAATAATAATAATAGCAATGACGACGATGACGATGAATACTAAAGTTACGGGCGCCCGACATCGTCCTTTCACTTGCTAGTAAGATTACGATACAATTGAATTGTAATGTCTAACATTCCGGAGGTTTTTATTTATTTAATAATATTCCCTCTCTCTCTCTCTCTCTCTCTCTCTCTCTCTCTCTCTCTCTCTCTCTCTCTCTCTCTCTCTCTCTCTCTCTCTCTCTCGTTCGCTCTGCTTCTTCTTCCTCTTCAATCCTCTCAATTTGAATCAAAATTCAAGTGACCAGAAAGTTAATAATCCTCCTGTCGTCTCTAGTTTTTAGTATGTTTCTCTTCAGGTGTGTTCTTGTTAGTTTAGTTAACTGTAATAATAATTGTCAACAATATGGATTATTAGTAATTAGGATAAGCCGCGATCGTGACCAACAACAATGCAACTGATTGATTGGTGCACTTTAAATAATAAATCTATTCATAACATGACTTAATTAGTTAAGTTCTGTCCATATTTCTCATTTGTCTATGATGAAACATAAGCCAACACAAGCTGACTATCTTGTACAAGATAGCCCGCTTCGATCCAACGGATACTCGTTTTGGTTTCTCATCTTCTCTTGGTTTGTTCAGTGTAAACTGTTATTCTCAATTGCAATCCGACCCACTTGGCTCGGCTTGCTATCATAACAACAATCACAATGTGGACACTTCTTATCTCACAAAATACTGAATCTCATCAATTTCAATCGTCTCTCTGATAAGATTTGGGTCAAGTAGGTTTCAGACAGTGAGTTTTCCTGTTGTTGTTTGTATTGTTCCTACTAGTGAAAGTGAGATCTATTCTTCAAATCCGCTGTTTTGCGATGAGAGCTAGTTTGTTCAACTAAACAAACCTATTCATCGGCCCAAACAATCGAATGACAGAATACCATTTTCTCTGTATATCTGTAAATCTGTATAGTATTCCCTTTAGATTCATTTGTTCGTCGCTTAGCAGTTGGCTACACACCAATCTTTCAAGTTCAATCACCAATCTTTCTACCTGTGTGTGAAATTAATCATATCTTTTCCTTCCGGAGAGTAAGTGGCATCTAAAACAAACTGAGACTCAATATCGATCATCATCATGATAATAACATCGTATCAGCATTGTGTGAGTGGTCAGTTAATTCAGGCGAGCCTAAATAATAACCTGCACAGATTAATGAAATAGTTGATGGGCGAAAGTTGGTCAAATCATGCCTGGCTGGTAATGGTGCAGGTTTGTGGACAATTCATAGATGCCCGCCGTTGGGCCAGGCGCTAGTGTTTGCGGCTGTAGCGGGGGCGGGGCGGCGACTGATGATATAATATTGGCGACTGTGTTTGTGATGAAATGACCAGCGGATATGTGGTCGTCGTTGTTGTCTGTGGCGGCCCCGGCGGCTGATGATGCTGATATTGCTGCTGCTGCTGCTGCTGCTGCTGCTGCTGCTGCTGTAGGAGGTGGTTGTGTTGTTGGTGGATGTTGTGGTGTTGGGGTGCCATTCAAGTGCAGCTCACCTGTCAAGTTTGGCAGTGGCGGCGGCGTCGACTGAGGCGGTGATGAGTTGGCCACAAAACAGTCGTCCATCTGAAGGTAATGCTGGTTCCAGTGGTGGCTCGACTGGGCCTGATGTCTCGTAGGCCCAACGGTCCGGGACGCCGATACTACTACCACCACTGCTATTATTTGAATTCTCTCGTTGTAAAACAGGTAAAACCCTGTTATTTGTTGTTGTTGCGGGTGTTGCGGGTGCTGCTGATGGGTTGGATCAATCAAATTGAAGGTTGGCTGTTGTATTGTTGGATCAATGTGGGTGTAGAGGTTGTTGAGGCAGCCTGGCGAAGTCATCCCCGACGCCAATGGAGGCGGTGTTATTGTCGCGTCCAGAGGCATGAGTACCCGCGGAGTTCGTGAATTGTTGGTGATAATGTGGTGGTGGTTGCTGTTGTAGATGGGGGGTGATGATGAGACATTGTTGGCTGAAATTGTTGATGATGACTTATTTGTGGTGGTCGTTGTTGTTGCCGATAGTGGCGGCTCGTCCGGAGGTGGCGGGCCAGAGATCATTGCGATTGATGAGATTGCACCAAATGTTGTTTAATTGGCACCTGATGACGGTAATGAGATGGCTGGATCGACTGCTGCTGCTGCTGTTCTTGCTCGATGATTCTCAGAGACTGTTGTTGTTGTTGTAATTGTGGGTGGTGAGGCCCTAGTAGAGTCATAGCAATCGATCTGAGACTTTGCAAATGATACCTCACAATTTTAGTGATTAGTCGTTCTCGTATCTCTGGGCCACTTTTTTCATAGGCCGCGTGGGTTCCCACTGTGGAACCAGGCCGTTAGCCTCTAGTTTGGTGACATGCGATTTGCTTCGCAAATGCTTGGCCAAGTGGGCCATGTTTCCTGAACGCAACGTCACACTCGGGACAACCATAGGGTCTCGGATTATCTGAAGTTGGAATCCCAAAGGCCTGGGTCATTTCTGACACGAGTTTCGTGTGCCGTGGAACGCATATGCTTCTGGAGGTGACCTGGTTTTGATGAATCACATTTAGCGTGGCGGTGATGGACGACGAGAGGAGATGAGACGTGAGCAGCAGTGGGTTAGTTGTTAGTATGGTTTCTCCACTGAACTGTAACACAATATAAGCTCTTTTGGACAGGTGATTAATGTTTCGAGTTGTAGAATGTGGCGCTCTCTTCCCTCCGTGCATTCGTTATAACGTGATTAAATTAATTAATAACAAACTAAATAGCTATTTCTGGGGCGGTGGTAACTAATTGGAAGGTGAGATTATTACTGTGGCAAATTGGCGTGTTACTCACTGAACAACAGGACGGCGGCGGCGAGAGCGGGAATTGGCGAATTTCACCGGGTGTAAAGCGAACTGTTCGGAGGGCGAGCGGCAAATAAAAGTGACAATTCGCCCATTTGGCGCGCCGTCCAGCCGAACGCACATACGCCATGACAAGCAGCACACAAGCGCAAGCTGCACTTGTGCCTGTGTGTGCTTCAACTACACAGGTTTCCCAAGTCTCATCTCATTTTGGCCTCATTTCCAAACTGTACACTAAATTAATAATTAACACCACAGATAATAATCAATCACATACGGACGTAGTTTAAAAACACCCACAGCTAAAAACTAATCTTACAAACACTGAATAGGTGGTGGGACAGAGACTAGGTAACAATGAGGGGCTGGAGAGCAGGATGATTTTAGGAGCGCCTCCAGGTGTCACAGGTATATGTGTTAAATATGTCTTACCTTGGGAGTGGAAGGAGACTTGGCATGGTTCGCATTTGTATCGGCGTTCAATCACGTGAGTGTTCCCTATGCAATGTCAGACTCGACGGAGAGTGCCAGGTCTTTGTGGCAAATGTCGCAAACGAATCGTTCGTCGTCGTTTCGTCTATTCAATGCCGTGAAAAAGATCTCGTCCACCTGGACTTGACTTTTTTCGTTGGTGTCCAAGTCCATTTTGACTGAATATATATATATATGTTTTTTGTTGATTGCTTGGTATTACTGCTGCCACTAATGTTCTTGATGTCTCGTGTATGTTAATTTGGTCGTCGTATGCTGGCTGATGAGGTTAGTTCTCGGGCACATTCGAATGGTGCCAGCTTCGACGGTCTTGGTTGAGGTGCTTCGGCAGGTTCTTCACCTTTCAGGTGGCTCGTTTTTTTAGGTGTAAAGGTTCGGTTGAGCAAAAATGTCTACAAATATGATGACGACAACAATCACGACGACGACGACGACGACCTCGACTATGACGTTAACGGCGCCAACAAGGCCAACGTCAACGGCAGCACCTGCAAGTAATAAGGTCGATGAGATTCTTTCTCGAGCAAAAAATCTTTTCTCTCAGCAAGCAGTCACTCAGTCCAGTCAAAGTCAGAAGTTGGAGCGGCGGCGGCGGCGACGGCGACGATGCTGTCGATGGCTGGATAGCTTCGTAGAACAAAATTTCAAGGCTCACTTTGATGTGGACGCTGGCAGAGGTGGCTGATGTTGATGTTGGTATTCACCTGCACCTCACGCACATACACAGAGATAGACAATAAGCGCTGTCCAGTTGAGTTTTGTTGCTGTTGGTGTTGCCGCAGTTGTGTTGTTGAAGTGGTTGCTTGATACTGTTGGTGGTATTGATGTGTCTTCCCTTTACAATTGCATGTATTTGAAACTGGTCAAGAGCAAAACTTGGAGTTTAAGAGGTTGCTGGTTGAACTGAACTGAACTGAATTGAATCAGATTGATTGAGCTAGAGTTCACTTGGCTGCCCTTAATCAGCGTTGTTGTTGTTATCATTTAGTTGACTGTGTATGATTCGTGCATGTGTGTGAGTGTGAGATGTATCTCATTTTCATTGACGTTGATGCTTTGAGCTTGCCAATGGATGTTACGTAACTAGTTACCGAATAAAATGTGTATATTTCGATTACAGAAACACCGACCAACGTGGTTGACAATGTTCACGAGGTGTTACAACAACAACAACAACAACGAGGACGACGTGTGATGACGATGACGACGACCTCATCGACAGTAATATCAACCGCGACGTCGACGACGACATTGACAATGATGATAATAATATTAACTAAAACCACCCAGCAGAATATAACCCTCAGATATCCAGTTGTTTGCGCAGGAAAGCGCCAAGGGAGAGGAGGAGTGAGAACATCAAACCGCAGTGCCATCAACCTGAAAAATGTTATTATTATATACGATGATTCTCTCGTATTGTGTATTTTATCTCCCTCACTGTCCTTCTTCACTTTATCTATTCACATTTTCTTTCTGTCTCTTTCTCTCAAACTTTCTCTACTCTCAATTATGCGATGACTAACAAACTATTAACAACAAAATAAACTTAACGACCATAAAATGTAGACAAACTCGAGACGTAACGCGCGAGTCGAAGCTTGTCGTTACTCTTCAACTTCTTGTTATTGTTCTCGCTGCTGCCCTCTCTTTTGTCCCTCTTCTTCTTATTGTTACTACTATTCTCACGTTTCATTTGTCTTAAATAGTTTTGATTACGTGACAGTTATCTTTTTCAGTTAGGAATACTAATCGATAGTATAGTATACTAATGATCAGAAATGTACCATTAAATTAAATTTATTTGCTTCAACAATGTGTTTTTGTGAGAGAGTATTTTGTTAGTCTTGTTCGGAAGTGCAGCGAGGTGAGTCTGTGGCGCAACGACTATGACTCCGCCGGCCGGTTGGATAATGTCGAAAGGGCATTTTGAGGTTTCATCTCGTCGATCAGCTGAATTTGTGTGTGTGTCTGTTTCGAGCTTGACAAGAACACAAATTATGTTGACCGATCCTCTCTTAGTCTGTAATGTGTATTCCTATTCTTCACGTTACTGTTCACCTGTGATTATCTCTAATTGGCGATCCACCAATGTCAAACAACATCCCAACTCTGAACACAATCTTTGCAACTTTTTCTGCCTGGCTCACCAACTCTATCCGTCTGTCTATATCTATCTATCTATCTCTCTCTCTTCTCATTCACGTCGATGGCTCCTATCTCGATATCTCTGTCTCTTCGTTTCTCCTAGTCTCACCTCTCGAGAAATAACCAACCGGCTCTAACTTGAGTTTTTGCTGTCTCTACTGCCGCTGCGGCAGCTGAATGAAGACATCCAACGTCGGAGGCAGCTCCTCGATTTGGCTGGCAGTTACTTTGTGCTCTGTATCGCTTGCCTGCTCGCTCACTCTGAAAATTTAGTTTGTCTCGAGTCTCAACAGTATCTCTCTGTCTCGGTGATTCGCGCAATGCTTTTTGCCTACTCGGCTCATAAGCCATCCATTAATGTTGCCAGCTCGCCGCCACATTGGATTGGGAGAGCTCGAGAGACGACGACAGCCGCAGTGAGGTGGTGGGAGATGCAAAGGATCTCGCAAAACACATTACCAGAGAGCAACTATGGCTAGTCGATGGCGGCAGAAAACTGCTACAACTACCACCAGTACTACCAATGCGCCGCCGCCAGCGACAGCAACAGCAGCATGGCAGCAGCAGCAGCAGCAACAGCAACGGCAGCAGCAACAACAACGACTAGCATAGCAGCAGGCAAACAAACAGCAGAGCTGCCTTCGTTGGACTGTAGCTGCTGGCAGTCGGCCTGGCCTTCACTTTCTCGCCAGTCCACGCAGTCGGCTCGCTGGTGGCGCCGCCGGTCGCCCCGGGCCGAGCTGGATTCGGCGACCCGACCCGCAGCTCGGGCGCCGTAGACGTGACAGCGAGCCCGCCTTCGCTCGATCGATCGCGGCGAACTGTGCGACGGACACAAACAGACTCCCTGGCGGCCGCGCAGTCGAGCTGCGGACTTGGGCGCGCCAGATGCAGTCGGCCGCGCAGTTCGCCGGCAGTCTCGGTGGCGCCTTCCCAATGGCCGCTGCCGTCATGGTAGCCGTCGTAGATTTGCAGTCGTGCGGGCCGCGGCCGCACGCAAACAACACGCCCGAGTCATCGCCTGACGGCTGGTCCGCAGGAGCCGGCCAGTCGCAACGAGTCGACTCGACTCGGCTCAGCCATACGCCGACCAACAACTTATCCAGTCCGTCACTTCAAATTGAACTGATGGCAGCCGCCGCCTCCGCCGCCGCACGACCGACCGCAATGCCGCCGCCGCCCGGCCAACACAGAATAGCCGGCCGCTGGTGCTGACTAGCTAGAAGTCTAACTGGCTTGCATGGGTGCGCTTGGGCGCCATTCGAGCCGCCTCAGAACGCCGAGAGAGCCAAATTCCAACGACGACAACAACAACAACAACAGCAACAACAACAACAACAGCAACACTCGACAAGTCAATCACAATTCGCGCGAGTCACGCCAGACTCAGGAACGCCAGTTTGCACTGCATTGTTCGCGCCAGAGAGAGTGAGGAGGGGGCGCCAACCGGCGCCACTGGCTAAACACGACCGCTAGCCGGCTTGGGCGACTCACCAACAACACCCAACCATGGATGCACAAAGAACGGGCGGCCGAGGGGAAATAGGCAAAAACGAGGCGAAAAAACAAGCCGATAAGTCAAAACAAGCTACATACACTGTTTCGAAAAGCAGCCACTGGCTCGTGGCGAGCTCCGCCTGGCGCCCGCCGAGCTGGTTTGGCGGACTCGAAGGAAATTCAGCGGAATTGGGCCACCGGCAAAGGCGCCCTACTGAGGTAGTTGGCCCGTCGCCGGGGCTGTGGCCAAGGCGATGTGCATGTGGATGTCGATTTCAGCTCCAACTGGTTTAGCTAGAAGTGACATTGCAGGCAAACACAGCTCACGAATGGGGCCTGTCTTAGAGCTGCCTTTCGCAGTTGTCGTAATCAGTCTCGACAGATCGGCATCCAGTCCGGCGGCGGCGGCGGCGGCGGCGGCGGCGGCGGCGGCGGCGGCGGCGGCGGCGGCGGCGGCGGCCAGACTCGTGTTAGCTCGTTAGTGGGGCCAATTGAATTTCAGCGCCGTAAACAACAACGCCAAGCAACCACCGAGCTGGCTCCGGACAAGCTAGATTTCCGAGCGGCGATTGCAGCAGCAACAGCAGCAACAACAGCAACATGGAACTAACGAGCTTGAGCGAAAACGGCCCTCTTGGAGGTCGTTATCGTGCTGCCGGTGAGGTGGTTCGTAAGTGGCAAAAACAAGGCCAATAACAACCAGCAAACATCAGGCACTAGCCAAGCCTGGCCGTCGATAGCCACCGGCGCAAGCTAATATCGGCCCCTAAAGCGATAACCAAACTTCAACAGCAATAACAATAACAACAACAACAACATCAATATCAACAACTGGACTGGCCTCCTCCTGACGAAATTCTCATGACGGGCCAGTAGTAGATAGCAAATGAGAGCTACGAATTCGCTTGTTGAGCAGCTCGACGGAGGAGGAGTCGCAAACGGCGCTTACATTATTGTAGGCCGGCTCTAATGACAAATAATTCACTTGCCAGATGTTTGTTTGTGCCGGCCTACTAGTGCTATCCACCGCTGCTGCCTCGCCGCCACCGCCTCCTCCTCCTTCTCCTCGTCCCGCCACTGCCTATGGCCGCCGGTGTCTCAAATTGGGCGCCTAAGAGGGCAACCCAATTTGAGTGGTAATCTCGGGACTGTCTGGCTTGCCTAGATGTGCACGACATTCACGACGACGATGACGGCGCCGACCACCACCACGTCAACGTCTACAGCAACAACAACAAACTGGATGGATGATGGATGGGAGAAACTATGTGACACCCATTCTCGTGTGTGTCCCTTCCCCGCCATAGTGGCCAAACCCTAAACATGACAACAAATTGCGCCATCTAAGCACCAAAATAATTGCTTCACTATCTTCTGCCTCTATCTATGTGTTTGGTGTTGTCTCTCGCGCCATACAACTTCCATATCTCTAAGTTGGCGCATCTCGCCTATCTTGGGGTGGTAGCCGCAGTTTAGTTTTATTTTGAGGTGGCTGGTGGGGCGCCATGCCATTGGGCCAGACATATAATCATGTTGGAAGGGCCGCTGGCTCGAGCACTAAAACGAAGACAGATGATCTTGATTTGATTGAGTCGCCTCTCAAGTTGACATTGTTGGCGAAGCTCATCTATTTTTGTTGTTGCCTGTATCATGTCACGAATTTATCATATAGCCGCCTCTTCTGCCGCGACGGCAGTATGACTAAATTTCATTTTCATGCACAGAGATTGGAATTGAACGCACATGTGCGCTTTGTGCCATTCTCTTTGGAGCGAGAATGGCATCGCCAACGTCGGCCACAACAAAACACGTGTTTCGTCCTCGAATGGAGCCAGCACGAGAAACGATCATACATCGTCCTATTGGACAGCCTTAATTGAGCCGAAACAGCTTATTGGCTTTGGGTCGAAACTTCAACATCAAAAAACATGAGACCTGATCAACAATATCCTTATTAGACCAGTGGTCTCAACTTCCAACACACACTCACACTACCTCTAGAGAGGACCAATTTTGTTGACATCTAATGATGATGAGCAATGTGGCGGCAACTAAAACATCCTCAACACTGATTAATCGTATCTTCTCGGGAATCCAGCCAGCTGGGTTTCCCCATTTGAGCAACTATTTTGGTGCCATCTCGCAATGGATCAGATTCGCTGAGGCCGAGCCCAGGCAAATTAAATGTACCAAGGACAAAAGTATGCAAGTCGTCCCATGATATCCCCATCTATTGTATTGTCGACGTCCATGCTTATACGGCACAAAATATTAGTTACGGTAAACATCTGTACGATAATATATTGGGCACGACAGCCTCATTGTTGGCTCTCAGATTGAATCCCGACAAGTGCATATTATTTTAGACAATCAGACATATTAGAGCACAACTACCTTAATGATGTTTTCGATAATTTTTTTTTTTTTGTAACTACTGGCCAATTGTCCCAGGATGACTACAATTCAAGGAGAAGTCTTTAGCCGCCAATTCTAAGGGTCGCAACTCCAATGTAAGCTTGATTAGTTATCCTGTACTCAAGCAGCCGATATACTATTATATAGGGCCAATTTGGTTCCAGTTGGCGAGGATCAGACCCAGCATATTGAGCTCACCCGGGATATAGCAAAGAAATTCAAACACTAAAACTGGGAAGTCAATTTGTTCCCCCATCCAGTGGCGCTTTACAATGAGTCAGAGTATGGACGAAGGGTAAGAAGTCTGAGAGATCCATCAAAGAAAATGACAAATCCGATCCACAACGAAAGTCGTTCATTGAGGTCGTTGATGAGCCAAAGGTTATTTTAGAAAATCAAGAAGGCAATCACAGACTGTGAGTGTAAGGTCTAATATGATGCCGATAGACGGCCGGGCATCTCTAATTTGATGCGCCTACACCATTTAGCCACACAACAAAGCATCGATCAAATTACCGATCAATGTAAAGGGTATTAACACTGCCCAATATAAACTCCAGTTAGCCGATGTTCTAATTAACAAGCTTGAACCTGTGAGGGATGAATATAAGCGCATCAGAAGCGATCGAGCTTTATCTGGAACAAGTGCTAAAAAGTTGGGCCACGACAAAGCAAAACCAATAGCAATGGAAACGATCTCGCAGGTTAAACACCTTTTAGGTTCTCAACGATTAGATTAAAATGAAATCTAAAGTGCTAAGTCTTTGTTATAATTGTAGTTGGTGGCAGGTGGTGCTAAGTAGTGATGGTAGAGTCATTGATTATGTAGGCATTGATGCCACAAACTCAAATAGTTGTTCCAAATTTAGTCTGTTCTCCACTCATTCTAATATCATTATTGTTATAATTTTCATTTTAATCCTTATGGAACAAACAATCTGATTTAGATTTTCGCAAATTCTTGGTATCTTTAAGGGGCATCTTTTGGTCTAAATCAGCAATTCCAACATTGAACATGAAATAACAACCAGTGCCATATTCTCTCAACAAGTGTCTCCTTAAATTTGGCTGATTTTTCACTATCGTCTCGTATGATTCTGGCCTCCAATCTTCGCAGTGTTATTATTATGGAACAATCTTTGGCCGTCAGTGATACAAGAATTCCCAGACTTTTCTAAAGTAATAATCATGTTTCGATTCGTGTGGCAGCTGACAGGTCGAACCAAATCCAATCGGCATCTGAGGTTTGCTCGCTCCTCTGCAATATATCGATATTGCCCTTTTTGCCTCTCCCATCAGCCACTCGAGCATGTGAGTTAGCCTCATGGGCACCTATGCTATCGAGCCTTTGAGCCTTCAGGACACTGGATGAGAACGCAAATCTCAGGTAGTTTGTGACTCGTGACCAGCAAAAATGATGTTATTATTATTTTTGTTGGTGAAGTTAATAGATAATTCTGATTGGTGTGTTGGCGGTGCTGGTTGTGCTACTGATATCATGGTTGCCAGTTGAGTCAGTAGATTTGCAATTTTCTTTGATAACGGGTAGGAAATATCACAGCGTTTACATTTGATATTGGATGAAGAATGTTAAACAACCGTCATTATTGCTATACCAGTTTTCATTACATCCAATTGGAAGTCTGAGTAACTAGCTCACTCTTATTGTCATCATCGTGCTCATTTAGTAGACATTAGAATGAGTAATTCAATTGAGTCGATCCTCGTTAGAAGTTGTGGTCGTTATTGATGATGGCAATTATTTGGTGTTGTTGTTTTGCCTTGTTGTTATATGATCACAAACTGAATTTGTAGACTGGATTCCATCTGTTTGGTGGAAAAAAGATTTTCCAAATATATTTGACAGCTTCATTTGGTTACTCTCATCATATGCCAATATTAAATCCTTAAATATACGTAGATTATTTTTGTGGATTCCTTAGTAAACCTTCAGGCACATTTCTCATCCTAATTGGACAACCACTAAACAAGTTTATTGGACAATAATTGCTCAGCTCCTGAATCCGACCACGTGCTAGTTTCAAATGCGTTGAGTCAAACCATAAAGACATGAAACATTTGAGCTTAGCCGTGAGTTGTTCGTTGGCGGTTGATTTCATCAATAGACGATGGATGGGTAAGAAAACCTTGTTTCCGGTTTGATCTCTATACTTATCGTGGGACCGCAAAGATCTAATGGACTTAGTTGCCTCGTTAATATCAATGGTAGTTGCACACAGATCATCCATGGCGAGAGCATATTGATCATCTAAGTGGAGAGTTTTATCGAGTCGATGTAACGGCCTTTCAGCCTCGACCTTTTACTAATATAATTGACAAATCTCGACTTTAGATGTACCAACTCGGTGGCGCTATTTAGGAACGGATCAGTTAGTGGTTTCATAATTAAATGTATAAGGTGATGCTTCTCATAGGATGTTGGGTGACATAGTGTACCTGACTAGATTTCATGATTTTACCACCATCTTTCTTGAGCAATCTAATAACCTTGGCACTGGTTGAGCGCCACAACAATACTTAAGAATTGCCCTCGCCTCGATAAATGATCTCATGAAATATGTCCTCATATCCAAGGCAATTGTTGAAATGCATCCTGGACTAATGTTTCTTAAAACCTATCTTGAATAATAAAGGGATGAGGTTATAATTGAGAAAATACTAATAAATATATAACTACTACAACAATAACAACAAGTATATTGGGTGTTAGTTGTTGGAAATTCCTCCACAGTGAAATGATGGTGGCTCACAAGAAATATATAGCATCAAAACAAAAAATCCATGTGAGGGACATAAAACACGCCAGAAATCAGGCGACTTTTTGGGCGGCGCAGAGGCTGGGAAAAACAGGCGGCGTCAGCGGCGGCGTAACGGCAGCGGCGGCGACTACTCCACGCTGAAGTTCGCCGCGACAAAAACTGATGCAAGCAGTACGTGAAAACAAAGCTCAGAAAGTACTCTCATGCAGTATCAAGCCAACCAATTTCGTCGTCGTCATGATCATCATCAACAATGACGACGACTGTACATGTGGACGTTGTCGACGAGCTTGGCTGGGCAACATAATGATTGGCAATGATGATGATGATGATGATGATGATTTCCATAAGTATGGACTGTCTCTACGGGAGTGCTCTCGAAGCACACATTTGTTTACAACCACGAACTGTGTATGTAGGCATCTTGCAAATGCTTATCATGATCTGCAGATCATCTACTAAACGATACCTCTACTCTGGTAGCCGACGACAATCACGCAATCCTCATGCCATGTGTCGATAAAGCAGCCGATGATGATAGATGACGACCAGGTAGACAGAAAAAATAACTACCAGATCCCTAGCGACCGACATTTCGAGGTAAGTTTGCTGGTGTATGCAACAAACAAAGTCTATCACTGAAATTTGAACTACAGACTAAAAGATTTTCTCAATTTAGCAGTAGCGTTTTAATGCTTTAGAAATGTTTTTCATCCTCATTGAGTGTCCATCCTTTCCTGACGAACGATTCAGATCAATTAGACTATGGGCGTAATCTCTCTATCTCTACATGATTCATGTCGTCGGCCCACCAGTTGCTGGCCTGAAAGTGAAGTCGAACAACAAAAAGCGATATGAAGAAAGGCTGCAGCTGAGATGGAACAGAATTAGCATCTTGATCATACCAGGAAAACATCGCCAGCTGTTGGGACCAGAATTTGGGTTGCTACGCCATCGTCTGTGATGATGGCACTTGTTTCTGGCTGTTTCAATTATGCAAAATATCAATAGTCAATACCCAACTAGCCAATACCAGTAACTTCGTTTACGGATCTCGCAAATGCTTATCATGATCTGCAGCCATATACTAACCGATACCCCTATACTCTGGCAACCGACGACAATCACGCAATCTTCATGCCATGTGTCGATATAAGCAGCCGATGATGCTGATGACGACCAATAGTAGACAGAAAAAATAATCACCGAAACAAACGAACAATCTAGTAATGGGCCCAAAGATATTATTATACAGAGCCCATATTTTTGCAAGCTCAGCCACCTGTCTGGTTGGCCGCCATCTTTTGCGCAATCTCAGCCACCCCAAATGCCACTTGGCCGACGGCAGGCCTCCAGCAGCCGACACAAGACGACGCACGCGCTTCACTTGGATCGACGACGGAATGGCCTCGGGTCGTAGTGCGCGTTGCCGAATTACGCAAGTGCATTCGCCCTCACACAAACACACACCTCAAGTGTGGTCTCGCTCTGGAATGGTCGTGCCTTTGGTATTGGACTTGCGCCAGCGGCATGACGACTCGTGAAGCGTCTTTTCGGTGCTGGTCAGCTGCGGCCAACTAGAAATGTAAGCTGGGCTGAAGCTAAAGACAGCTCCGGTGGCCACAGCTTACCAGCTCTCGTCAGTCAGCTCGGGGCAAGCTGACGATGCGTGTGACTGGGTCGTCGGCGAGGTTGGGCTGGCGACCCACTGACGAGGAAGTGTCCTAACCCACACCACTGATTTGTACGAAATTTGGCATGGGTGTAGAGCTCGTCACCCCAAGTCCCAGACGGTGCCAAATTTAGCTGCCAACGCCCCCCAGGGTGCCGAGTTATCGAGCCCTCGAAGTCTTGAAAGAACACATTTAAAACCTAAATTTCCCCAAAATTGGTCAATTTCTGGGGAAATTATCTGCTTTTTGGGAAATTTAGGGTTTTGTGATTCCAACCAAAACTTTGAAACATTATCACTCAGCACCCCGGGGGCGTTGGCAAAGCTAAATTTGGCACCGTTGGACTCAGGGTGACAAGTTCTACACCCATGCCAAATTTGGTGCAAATCGGGGATGGCCAGGTCTGACCTTCCCTCGCGAATCACTTGATAAAACTCTCAAGCCCAGGGAACTTCAGCTTATGCAGGTTTTTAAAAATGCTGAAATACAATTTGCACGCCCACTAGCGGACTGTGATTTTCAGATTAGATTTGCAGGAAAAAGAAAAAAAAAGTGTGCGGGGTTCCGGTTGGATCCAGTTGAAATTTTTGAAGTTGAGCTGGACGGCTCCGCAGCAAAGCTGACTTTCTCCTGATTTTTGGTCGCTGATGAAATCAACTATTCGTCCATCAGCTTCGTCCATGAAGAAAGCTGCTGACTATCAGCTGGTGATAATGAGCTAGCTGACAGAGTGAGCTCCAGCTCGCCAGCTCAAAATTTCCAGCTTTCAGCTAGCGAGCTGACCAAGCTGACCTGCGGCTTACATCCCTACGGACAACGTCAACAAATACCAATGGCTCGTATCATGGAATATTCTTTATTTATATAATAATATTTACCGATATCGCTTATTAATGAAATGTTACAGCTATTTCATACCCAATATTAAAACAATTGTTCTTACTCACAATCAGATGAGGCTTAGAAAGAAATGGAATCAGCTATATTCAGATCAAGACCTCCAGATCCACCAAGTTCTTCTCTTTCTGAAACGCCTCTCTTGAATTATTACAATCCATGAAATCATGCGGCACAAACTCAGCATACTTATTGTTCTCGGTGTGACCATATTTTGGTTCATTATTATCCTATTTTGTCAGCCCCAAGATGGCTACTCCGATAGATTACCCGCAGCTGCCCAACGAAAAGCACCAACACCCGATAGTTATGGCTAAGACCAGACACAAGTGCACCAAAGTGAGCCCCGACTAAACTAAAAAATGATAACAGCATCTACTTACTGCCTAATTCACCGGATTTCATGAAATATTTCCACCCAGTCGAGACACAAGACTCTGACCAAGGAGGAGATTTTATTTTATCAATTCGATACAAATGATTCTGGTCATCTGTCAACTACCGTCACCAACATATCATCGATATCTGCAGCGTTCACGAGCCACCAGCTTCCACGGCGGATCATGAGAATGCGACGTCACAAGCTAAGGGCGATCAACAGCCCACTCGACCATTTTGTCAAATCAGAAGGGAGACAAATTATTTGCTTTCAATTTATTAGTGTCCAATAGGATCGGGTTGTTTGAGACCACTGCCTGATACACGCAATCCTAAGTGTTCGGAGAAGATATGGTGGTGCAATTGGGCGACTGAATGCGTCCACATCTAACCAAGAGAGCCTCGATAATTATTTGTTATTACAATGAAGCCCCTAATTGCCTTACTGAGGACAGTCTATACGATCCTCGAAGAGATCTCCCCGCCCATTGATAAAGGAAATTATTGTTATTGACGACTTTAGCATGCCCTAGAATTCCATATGAGCAAAAATGAAACCATATCTCCACTCTGATTTGATAAAAATAGATCCGAACACCCAGACGCGAGGGCCTGATTCGAGCCAGATTGTTTCTGGTACCAGCAAAAATATGCCCAAGGCGATGCTCTCATATTTCTGGATAGTCATGTGGAGGCCAATATCGGCTGGCTCGAGCCTCTTCTGGAGGCTGTCCAAGAGAACACAACAACCATAGCTTGCCCCCGATCATTGATATCATCAATTCTGAGACTCTGTTGTATACGGCCAGCCCAATGGTTCGAGGCGCGGGATGAATTGGGCTCTGAATTTCAAGTGGGATTCCTAACCATCGGAAAGTGAAAACATATGATGATTTTATAAAGCCGAAAATTGGAATCGCCAACAATGGCGGTGAGCAATACGTAACTGGAACGAAGTACAATG